>SNQJ01S0114213.1:0-14037 GCA_010110895.2 Picea sitchensis | reverse complement strand
GTTTATATTCTTGCATTTACTTATAAATTTGTTGATTTAAAACCCTAGGTGACAAGCACACAAGTAGGTCCTTGTTTCATGTCCCCTTAGAGAGAAATATTCAGCCATTGAAGAAGGAAGAAAGAGCCTAGCCTTTGCTACACTCCTTTCACTTTTTCCCTTTGCGTTAGCTATAATTTTTAAAGGTTAAGAAGGAGATGACGTCCCAGGCCTAGGTTATCTACACCTAGGGCTGTCCATCTTCTAGGGTTTGGTGACAAAGCCTTGCCATTCCAACACTCTCCCTCACCTCATCCTCTTGTTTTGACTTATATTTTATGTTAGCCATTTTGCCAAGTTTGACCTAAGGAAGGAGGAAAGAGCACGAGGCCTTGCTTAAGCAACACCGGAGTGAGCCTCTTTCCCCTAGGGTTTTGATTCTAGGGCCCTGCCATTGCAACACTCTAGAACCCTTCCCTCTTGCCTTTAGCCTTTATTCCTTCAACATTGCATCCTCTCCTTAATTGAATCCATCTACCCCTAGGCATTGATCTTAGATCCACAACATTGAAGTGATAGTGCTCAAACAACCTCTTAAAAATTTTAATTTTGAAACCCTAACTAATTAGCTAACCCTAACTAGGATGATGTCATACTTGGTTATTCCATCTTGACGCAACAACTTTTGATAATAAGCAATTAGATGATGGTTGAAAGAATTTATTGAGTAAAATATTGGTCAGATACATTGTTGATTACATCATCTCAATAGTTATTGATGAATTGATACTTCTCCATTGCTATATTGACAAAACGTTGATCTCATTGATATTTGTTGCTTTAATTTCTTACATATTAATGTCAGATAGTTGCATGAAGTACTAACCCACTGAATTATATCTTGCATATATATTATTTTTCTATTGTCTTGTTCCGGGCAGGTGTTCTCTTTTGGGCATACACTTCTTTATTGGCTGGTTAGTTGGACTATCTGACCTTGGTGGTAACCTGTGAGGAGGATCTTTTGCCTTGACTTTTATACTTTGGCCTCTTCAAAACCCCAGGTTACTGGGGATGTCTCCCCTAGGTTAACCTTTTTAAATAGAAAGAACCTCCCCATTGAGGTGACATTAGGTGGGGAAGGTTTATGTTATGCCAGTTTGGCCTCTATCCTTTAGCCGTTTGACCTAGCTACAAACTGTGAGATAATATTTTGGCGCCGTTGCTGGGAACACTGAGTCAATTCTCCTCAGACGACAAAAATTTTCGGTAAGGCTTGCCTCAGAGCCTTATCTTACAATCTTACCTGGCGACTCCACTAGGGTGTTTTACCTTATCCTTTGATAGTTTCAGGCAAATTATCTGGCGACTCCACTACTGTTTCTCAGGGTGCCACCTTACAATCTGTGATCTTTCCAAGTTATGGGATCATGGCACACTGGGAACAAATGTATCCGAGTATTGATTTCATAAGTTTTCAAGGATACCCAAATTGCTTTGATACAAAATGGCTAAGCAACTCTCCAACATTTTTGGGCCTCCCAAATCCTCACATCGTAAATGTTTTGGAGTATTTGAGCATGATAAAGTTGGGAGGAGAGGATACGCTTATAAAATTGTTCTTACTCACCCTGCCATCCTACTTACAAAATCTTTTTAAGAGTTGCTGCAAGGACAGGGGTATATCATCTTTCATACACCTCATCAGCAGGTGTATAGACCTTACTAAGCCAAATTGCCAAACGTATGAAGATGCCCTTCAAGACCTCATGGTAGCCTTATACCATAAAGGATTCACCACTGAGATTGTAGAAGATCTCAGGAAAGCATATCTTGATCAATGCCAAGAATCATTTGATATAAAAGATGAGGTTTATGAAGACCATTATCAACCCCTTGAAGAGGAACAAGACCCCTTCCATAATCCAAGAGAATGCAGTGAAGATATAACTAGAGACATGAATTGTGAGGATGAAGCACCAGTAACCGCTCCTCAGTCTGATGAATCTCTCCAAGATCCTATCTCTCCTGCACAAGATGAAGAGAATAAGGTAAGTCATTTTCCTTTCCATTTTTTTGATGACACCTTGTTCCATGATTCAAAGAGTGAAGAAGAAATGGAACCCTTGGACAAGCTAGATCCTCTATGTCTCAAGACTGAAGATGTGGAGGTAGATAAAGTTAGTCGGACACTTGAAGCTGTTGCACAGGAAGGATTAAACAAGGTAAGTTATTTCAAAACTTTCAATGATTATTTATTTTATGATGTAGAGAGAAAAGAAGTATCAGATGTTTTAATCCCTTCATCTTATGATGAATATAATGACTTTGTTGATAATTTTGACGAATTCATACATGTCGGAAAATGTGGATGGGATATGATTAGATATGATGACAATCCCATGTACGACATTGATGGACCTTTCCAAAGGTTGCCTTTGCATTTATCACCTGAAGTTACTAACAATTTTGACATCTGGCAACAAGAACTTGACCTTATTCAGACACCCAAGGATGACCTAATGCTATGCTCTCCGATTAATTTTTGGTCATACCTTGAGAACTTTGATGACTATCCATCTGATCACTTAGATTTATCCTATGATGAAAGTTATCAACCAATGTTGTGCTTAGATGTTGATAAAAATGAGGAAGTTACTTCCCTGAAGCAGGATGCTTGTGATAGGATTTTCCACCCCCCTTTGATCACTTTACCTCACTGTGTCACTAGAGGTGTGGTTCGGAAACATGTCCCTTATCCTGAGTCTCGTGTAAAACAAAACCTCATTCTGGATTTTAGGGGAAAGTTGAGTGCCTCAAGAAGAAGCCTATTATCATAGTTTTCCAACTTCCCTTTTAGGAATGGTCAGTCATCCTTTCAGTTTTTGCTAATCCCTCCTCAAGCCTCAAGTTGTGAAGACATCCAAGGTAGCCAACATTCAGATTCCTTGAGTCAGTCTCTCGAACCTTTGACCTTTCACAATCCATTCCTGATGTGGATTGAGCATTCTCCTGAGAGTATGCATTGGGATCACCTTTTCCCTCCCACCGCCTCCATGAGTTAGACTTTGTGATTCTTGATGATCTGATACGTGTTCTAACCCATGTTGTTTTTGTGCTTGACTTATCACTATTTTGGTCTATAATGAAGTAAAAAGGCAGGTATCATGGGACATTATTGGCTTGGATTCACTGGTTGTTTGACTCCACCAACATCCAGCTAACAGGTAAGTACAGGTAAATATTTCACTTTGTATTCGCATTTGTGATTGTCAATTATATATCTATGTATACAGGGTGGAAATACCACCCCATATTTGTTATTGATGCCCTTTTTGAGTTGAGAAGGTCTGTAGGTTATGCCAGAGATGTTGAGGTTCTCATGCGCTCTACGCTGAGCACATGTCCCCGAGTTGGAGCCAGATGTTATCCCCAATTTCTAGGGATAACTAGGAGATCATGTCTTGAGGCCCACAGGTCCTAGACATGGAGTAGCGAGAGCAGAATTCACATGAGCATGGCCCTGTAGGGCCCATTCTTCTCTTCTTTCATCAGACTTGTGTTGTCAGTAGCAATAACACCCATCACCATTAGCCTGGTCTTGTATCGGAGAAGACTCTTGCTCCATGAGGTAATTGGTCCAGGTATCATGGTATGTGTCATTTTTTTATCATTATAACCTCTAGATATATGCATCAAATTCCTTTTATTTCTGACAACTGCTTGGATCTTGCATTAACCCACTTGACCATGGTTGGGGGGATTGACAGGGTGCCCTAGCAAGCCTGTATCCATAGGTTTTGGTTTTCCACCGGGGGGATTTCTGAAGAGCCATCGTCCGCTCCCATCATATCATCACTTTACATCTTATCTCCCACTCATCTCTCCCATTCCCTTAGTCCGGGCATTAAGATGATCTGTTTGTGGGGTTGCACCTTATCTCATGGGAAGAAGGGTCTAAAGGCCCAGAAGGTAAAAGTAGCTGGTAAAAGTTAAAAGCCATAAAAATGAAATCTAGAGATGCCTCGCTGAGGGATCCCCGAGAAGGCAATAAAAATCCTCTCAGCATGAAACAAGAGGGACCCGAAGAAAAATAAAAAAACAAGACCTAGCCAGGAGGATACGGGGTCTCATCATGAGCCAACCTATTAGGTTCATGGGTACTTGGCAGTATGACATTGCCATTATCTGGTCACCATGCCAGGGCAGTGACCTTTGGTTGCATGGCCAAGGGAAAGGGGGTCTCATCACGAGCCAACCTTATCGTTTCTGTGAAAGTGCTTGTGGGTAACACTGCCAGCTCTAGTCACCATGCCAAGGCAGTGTCCTCTAGTTAGTCCTTGAAATAAAAAAGAAAAAAGAAAATAAATAAAAGAAAATAATAAAGGCAATAAAGGGCTTGGAAAGAATTGCATCCATGACAGGTATAGCTCGTCTTCTACAAAGGCACCCACATATAATATCATGCATCCCTATCTCTCAATCTACCCGTATGTCTGGACATCCCTTGATCACATCACCTTGTTTTACATGGCTTGGATGATACCCCTTGGAGACTTTCCTTTCCTTATGGATACTAGCCCAATATGGTATTTTGTCATTTTCTTCGGCTTTGTATTGTAGGTCTTTGTAATATCTTTGAGCTATTGAATGATATATCATGGTTTTTATGCATATGTTTGATAACATTAATGATGAAACATGATTGACATTGCTATGATCCCTGTGACTAATGAGCCCATGGAGGGTGAAGTTTTTGATGTGCAAGACCATGCCCAACGGATAGGTACCAGTTGGACCGGTACACATGGGGAGATGATTAGTTCAGACCTCCATGGGGATAAAGAGCCCGTCAGATGGTTGTTGGGCCCCCATCAAGGGTAGAAATAGGACAATGATTGGTCGAGCCTTTGCACATGAGAAGAAGAAGGACGTTCCATCCAGGACACTTTGGCTGAGCCCAGTCCAGGGGGGTTGACGCATTTCAGATGGAATGTTTTCCCTTTGATGGTTAGGACGTCACCCAGGAGGCATTGAAGTCATCTTGAGCGTGTGGCAGTTTGACAGGACAACTGGCACGTGTGGTAGCTTGGAGAAGCCCAAGGAGGGCTAACGCCTGACTTCTAGATGCTGTACTAGCCCCAAAAGGGCCTAACGTCTCCCTTGGGAGGGCTTGACGTCTCATCTTTTGCTCATTTAGGGTTTTAGAAAACATTTAATGAGAAAATAATATGATTTTTTGTTTGTAGCCTTGTCGGCTATTTTTAATGACCTAATTTTAATTATAGGTCATGATACACTATATATTGAGGATTTTTCCCCCTCATTTGGACAAGAACATACAACTCACTCTCTTGTGAGGTCTGATATTTTGCGCCCTACTTGGGTATTTGGTCTTTTAAAGTGAGGCGCACTTGTTGATGTAAGGATTTTCTTGGCATGTTTGGCATTTATCTTGAAGGAAGGTTTACAACTAGGGTTTTCATATGCTTTTCATCATGATATGTAAGTGTTTTTCATGCAAAATTTCTTAATTGAATGGTTGTAAGTTTATATTATTGCATTTATTTTTAAATTTGTTGATTTAAAACCCTAGGTAACAAGCACACAAGTAGGTCCTTGTTTCATGTCCCCTTAGAGGGAAATATTCATCCATTGAAGAAGGAAGAAAGAGCCTAGCCTTTGCTACACTCTTTTCACTTTTTCCCTTTGTGCTAGCTGTAATTTTTAAAGGTTAAAAAAGAGGTGACGTCCCAGGCCTAGGTTATCTACACCTAGGGTCATCCATCTTCTAGGGTTTGGTGATAGAGCCTTGCCATTGCAACACTCTCCCTCACCTCATCCTCTTGTTTTGAATTATCTTTTATGTTAGTCGTTTTGCCAAGTTTTACCTAAGGAAGGAGGAAAGAGCATGAGGCCTTGCTTAAGAAACACTAGAGTGAGCCTCTTTCCCCTAGGGTTTTGATTTTAGGGCCCTACCATTGCAACACTCTAGAACCCTTCCCTCTTGTCCTTAGCCTTTATTCCTTCAACATTGCATCCTCTCCTTAATTGACTCCATCTACCCCTAGGCACTGATCTTAGATCCACAATGTTGAAGTGATAGTGCTCAAACAACCTCTTAAAAATTTTAATTTTGAAACTCTAACTAACTAGATAACCCTAACTAGGCTGACGTCATACTTGTTATTCCATCTTGACGCAACAACATTTGATAATAAGCAATTAGATGATGGTTGAAAGCATTTATTGACTAAAATATTGGTCAGATACATTGTTGATTACATCATCTCAATAGTTATTGATGAATTGATACTTCTCCATTGCTATATTGACAAAACGTTGATCTCATTGATATATGTTGCTTTAATTGCTTACATATTAATGTCAGATAGTTGTATGAAGTACTAACCCACTGAATTATACCCTGCATATATATTATTTTTCTATTGTCTTGTTCCGAGCAGGTGTTCTCTTTTGGGCATACACTTCTTTATTGGATGATTAGCCAGACTATCTGACCTTGGTGCTAACTTTTCAGGAGGAGATTTTTCCTTGACCTTTATACTTTGGCCCCTTCAAAACCCCAGGTTACCGGGGACGTCTCCCCTAGGTTAACCTCCCTAAATAGAAAGAACCTCCCCATTGAGGTGACATTGGGTGGGGAAGGTTCCTGTTATGCTGGTTTGGCCTCTATCCTTTAGTCGTTTGACCTAGCTACAAACTGTGCGATAACATGGAGAAAGGCTTGGAAAGAAGTCTCGAAGATGGTCAATTATTGCCAAGTTCTTGAGTACCTGCAAAAGATAGTTGTACCCTCCCGAGACACAAGAAGAGACAAGTATACAAGCTCAAAGTTATGTGGACAATCAAGTTAATCTTGTTGTCCCAAATGACAATAGTAAACAAGAGTATATATCAGCAATAAATCAAACTAATTATTGCAAATTTAACCACTTAAAGCATCAAATATTTATTGAGAAATGAAGCATAAAACATGTAGACTAATTCCCAATACTTTAGCAAAAACTTTAGTGGTATTAGAGTACTGTTGTATGATGTTATTGCAGAGATATTATGACATAATTATGGGTGTAGCAAAATATTTCTACAACAAAAATTCCAACCACCAAAATTTAATAGTAAACCACTCGAAAGATGCACAATGTCAAGTAGATTGATATGGCAGTTTTTTAGCAAATTTTGATGGTTGAAAAGAGAGTAAAAGTAAAAGTTCGAGAGAAATGTTTTGCAGTCCTAGTGGCTATAGATTTAAGTTATGAAAAAAAAAATATGTTCTTGGATCAAGAGGACCCCTTGTGTCTCAAGCAAGCTAGTAAAACATAGAATTGATTCCACTTCAAACAATTTGAAAATATCATAAGATCACGTTACCCAATGCAAATAATCTATTCTCCAATGAAAATTTCATATTAATGCCTTTAAAATTTCGGTAAATGGAATCTTGGATGTATGAGTTAGATCCAAAATATCCCTATGGGTGTAAACCCTTTTACTCCCTAGGGCATGCAAATCAAACTAAGTTAGATCTAGGAGGGTGTACACCCTTGCACTCCTCCTAACAACCTTGATTAAAATGACTTGTCAACTAGAAATGAGTTGAAGTTTGGAGGAGGGTGTATACACTCATACTCCTAGTATTTCAAACAAGAATAGAATGTAACAAGAAGAAAACACCAATGAATGAAGAAATTTCCTTACCAATTCCACAAGATGCAAGATCAAACCATATTTTACCAAACCATATCCATCCATAAGTAAGAGAGTAAGCCTCCAAGAGGTGCGCACCACCTTAGCTCCACAATATACCAAGAGAAATCACCAAAATACATTTTCACAAGAGAGAGATATCCAAATTTTCCAAGCAGGGTGCAAATTCCAGCCAAGTAGTCTTCTCACAATAGGAGAGCTATGATAAAATGAAAGAGTTTGATCTCTATTTATACTAAAAATTCTAAAAAGTGTTTGTCCACTTAACTTAGGGTAAAACACAAAATAGGGGAGATGTTTCCCTTTATTTTCCCCCTTACATCATTAGATTCAAATTTAACTTAAAAAATTGCACATAAGAAACCCTAAAGATGATGTTGACCCTCTCTAGGGTGACATTTTGACATTTATAACGAGTTATTGAGAAAAGGGAGGAGGTCATTGGGACTTCTAAGGCTCCTACTTCATGTTCTAGGCTCATCTCTTTCATGCAAAGAGTCTTTGACGTAGACCCCCGACCCTCGGGCCGAGATCTGCACAAGATCATTCTAAATTCTCCTCGAGCCAAAGCGGCTCCCTCGGATCCCTATTGGAACCTCACAAATCCGATCCACAGGTCCTTCATGAAAACCCGCCCTGTAAACTTAACACCAGGCGCTAGCCTTACATCTCCATGCACCACAACTAGGCCTTAGTGCAAGCACCTTTCGCAACTCGCAAGTTCGTGAGTCGATGACCCTTGACTCCTCTTTCTCCAAACCTTCGATACCCGAGATGCGATACGGGTATGGCTCCTTCCTCGCTAGTGCCTCTACAAGTGACCACTAGCTAGGGCCTAACTCTACCACTACTCGCAACTCGTGAATTCACGATTTGGAGTGTTGAACCCTCGGGATCCTCCTTTACGAAACCCCGAAGCACGATAAGTCAGCGACAGGTTGACCCCTTCCCAGGCAACGTGTGTCTACTACCTGTCACCCACTTCCACCTTTCTCTGGGCACTTGTTGCTATGCCACCTGTCAACCACATGGTCCCCACCTAATAGATGTGACACGTGTTTGCACGAGCCCTCAACGCTCATCACTTCGCGACTTCGCAGTTGAAAATAAATTCTTTCAACCCCCGAACCCCCGATATGCGATACCCTGCAGAGGTTCTAATCCAACGGTTCTCCCATGGATTGGATCCAATGGTCTGGATATCCTTCCCTGTTCCTCGCAACTTGGAACTTCACGAAACCAAGAATTTGGTCTGCCCTCCAAACTCACGATTCCCAAAATTCACGAAATGATCCAATGACTTACGCAAGGCACGATCAACGATTCACGTTGACCCTGGATCCTAAGGTGATGGGTTCATCCACTTCTAACCAAATTCCATATTCCTTTGATCCTACGGTCCTCACGATTTTATGAGTCCTCCACAAAGAATTCTAACTGTCCATCTCTGTTTCTCAAGGACTCCTGGCCAATGACTTGGCACCCTCCTTCTGTTGTCTAGACGTAACTTCGAAGGTCCAGATCCAACCTTCTATCACTGATCCAATAGCTATTGTAACTCTCTCTCTATCTTTCTCACCTCCTTCCGGACTTGGAAGACTTTCAAGTTTTCAAAGGCCTCAACCTTTGCTCCCTCTGCGAGCTCAATTCCTTTGGATATCGCCTTCATTCTAGGAACATTATCCTTCCCGAGCTTTGTCGACTGTGAAACCTCAAAGGGGTTTCTTGACCTTCTTCTCACTCTGTTGTTTTTACTCGGTGTGCTAAGGCACTATCCTTCCTGAGCTTTGTTTACCCGAATCTCTAGGGGACTCTCCCTTCTGTGTCCTCAAAGGGAAATCTGGTGTCCTCCTGATGACCTTCTTCTCAATCCCTCCTTACTGAGCTTAACAAAGTATTCAGTAACTATGTGGGTGTCTCCCTGTGACACTTCTCTTATCTCAGAACTCAAAAGAGAGTTCTTCTCGGTGCACTCCTTGCACTCGCTCGATTCCCTCTTGGCAGAGCTTCTACAGAATCTTCAGTGACTCTGTCTTCTCACTGAACTTGAAATAGAGTTCCTTCTGTGCATCCTGCGCATTTTCTCAATGCCCTCCTGGTAGAGCCTTTACAGAATTCTCAACAATTCTTCTTCTCCTCTCCGTTCTCTCCTCTGCACAATTCTTCCTTCAAGGTGTTCAATAACCTTGAGGCCTCCTCCTTGAGTCAATGACTTCCTTTGGTGCACCCTCCTGGCACGTCTTCATATAAATTCAACAGAATTCAAAAGTGCACTCTATGAACTAGCTTACAGAACCCGCAGTGTTTTGTCATGCAACCTCTTGCATGAAGCCACAAAGAACCAGATGTAAAATCAGTAAACCCACAGATAGAAAAATCTATCTATTCTTGCAAATTCACATCTAACATCCATCTACAACATATCATAAACACATAAAAACATTAATCAACATACACAGAATAACATGCAGGAAAAACCGCCATGATTGTATTAATATGAAATGCCTCTTTACAATGTGAGCCTGGACTGCAACAAAGTCATGGATTCCTTTATTTTCTAACCTATTCGCTATTCTACTCTTCCCATTTAATCTAGATACAAAGAAGATCTTTTTTTTTTTACAAAGAGGGGCTCCTCAAGCTCTTCCCTCCATCTCACCAACTCTCATTAATTTACATTCAATTACATTGAATGGATGTCTATTCCAAATCAGATCTAGATCTCAGCCTTACAACCATTAAAGAAAAACTTTATCTAAAGCCTACACACATGCATGGTTTTTGGCTCTACTAGCCTTACAACATTTAATACATTTTTTCAAAATTTGAAAAATGAGAGAGTTGCGCCTCTCTCCTTCGATTGAATGTGCGCTTGATTTTTTGGCTAGATGGTGCTTGATGACGTTGGAGTGATGCTCCTGCATCAGTCTTCCTCTTCAAAAATTCCAAGTATCCATCAAAACACATCATCACCACCAGGGGTGACGTCAAGCCCTCCAAAATGATGTTTTGGCCTCCAAAGGAAAATCGTTGGGCTTGTAGGGGCTAGGTGAGATCCTACATAATGTATCTCAAGCCTCCAAAGACTATCATCATCGTTGTGTGTGCAGGACATGGTATTCAACCTGTGGGATTCAAACCCCAAGGAAGCCCAAGCCAAGCTTGTTCTTAAAAAATTGTCAACCAAGCAAGGTCTTGCAAAGACAATGAATATGCCCTCCAAGGATCTCAAGTCAAATGCATCATGATAAGTAAATCAAATCAATAAAAGAGACAGATAATCATGTGCATCAAAAACCACCTCATCTAACTAAACAAGTGCTCAAATACCCTATGGAATTTGCTAGTTTAGGTATGGGAGGGTTGACAAGGTGACCTATTGGGTGAATCATTCACTAAATCAAGGGGTGTTTCCTAGGTGGTATCCTCTCTAAGTGATGCAGAGAAGATGATGTGGATGGGGGAAAGAATTTTGGGCATGGGTTTCATGACATACAAAGGATTGTAGTGTCTCATTTATGGTTGCCTTTGTAGAGGGTGTTGCACCTTCATTTTCAATGCATCCTTTTTCCAAGCACATTTATTGCCATTAATTAATTAAAGTCAAAACAATTGGTTACTCCCTATGAGGTAACAATTAGCTTGGTCGGTAGTACCATAGTGTCACTTGAAGGGAGAGGTACATAGAGTGCCACGGGGTTAAAGTCTAGCTTTTAACACACTTGTGTAGATCCCTCAACAAGAGGGACATTTTATATACACGTATTTTCTTTTGTGGGTCTTTGATTTTCTTAGGAGAAACATTTTATTGTCCTCGAGACCTCTTTGGGAGAGAATATGGAAGGTTCATAATATGGATTTTATCTTTTTTCATAAACATTCCCCTTTGGGCCTTCAACCCCTTCTTCCCATGAAATGAGGGACAATCCCTTATTGGGTCAGTACACCCAAAAATCCCAAAAGATAAGGAGATGAGGGGACAAAGTGTGGAAAATGACAAGTATGGTTGGGAATGGCACGATGAATCATTGAGGAGACCTCCCAATAACAAACCCATCCCTAAGGGTGATCACTTACTAGGGCCCAATGTCAACCACCAAGATGAAACAAGGCAAAGAGCATAATTTCCAAGAAGACGTCACATAATAAAAAACAACTCTAAATGCAACATACTCAAATGCCTCAAATATTGAAATGATACTCACCATAATACATGGATGGTACCTCATGGAGCAAGACTCAATGTCCTCTGAAAGTAAGCTGATGTGGTGTATACCATCGTGATGAACTTGAGATCTGTGGTGGTGAGGTGGGCCTTTGTCTGTGCAAGTGGACGTTGTCAGTCATTTATCTCTCAGTACTCCATGTCTGCAACCTGAGGGCCTCAAGACATCATATTCTTAGTTATCCCTAGGAAATGGGGATAACATTCATATTGATTCTTTGAGAGAGATAACTAACCTTCTCAATCTAAGCAACTAATTTTCCAAATCTTAGCAACTAATATCCTTAATCCTAATGACCACCTTATCTCAACAATGAAGTGTACGACTAAGATTAGAACAAATGTAACTCACTCATATCTTAGAATATCTCATTTAGATTTCTAAGATTAGGAGAACATGGGAGATTTGACTTTCACTTTTATTTATTTAAGTGAAATTATAAAATGGTATTATTTTTTACTTTCCCTAAGTGGTCACTAAAAAATCGTCTCAAACTACTTCTCACAAGTTCACACCTAACTTTTGCAAGATGCTCTTGCTTGTGCTACATTTCTCAACACTCCCTCTTAGTGAGGAATGAATTCTGCACCTATCCAAGTCTGTCTCTTACTAATTCAAACTTCCCTTTTGCTAAGAGCTTGGTCGTAATATTAGGTCCATGTTGATTGGTGGGAATAAATTGGAGCTTCATTTCTCCCGTTTGAATCCTATCTTGAATGAAGTGATATCTAGTATCTATGTGCTTGGACGTGTCATGAAACACTAGACTTTGAAAGAGCTTGATACAATTCTGATTATCATAGTAAATCAACATGGGATCCAACTCTTGATAAAATAAATCAACAAGAAACTTATGAAGCCAAATGGCCTTACAACTCATTTTATTAGCTGCCATATACTCTATCTCTATTGAGCTAAGTTCCATGGAAGTCTTCTTCATGTTGAACAAGTATATCATCATTGATCCCAAGCTAAAGTAGCACCTTGAGTTTCTCTTCATGTCTGTTGCATTTCCTTCCCATTTTGATTCTATATACTACTGCAACTTCACTTCATCTCTAAGATATCTTAAACCGTACTCCACTATGCCCCTCAAATATTTGAGAACATGTTTGTTGATTTTTGTAGCTCCGGGAAGGTATTCGCACATGCCTTAGGTGTCACTAGTACATATGACCAAATTTGCGACGGTTTTTTGTTGCTATTACCACACTTATCCATTGCAATTTCCACGAAAGCCAAGAATTTTTTTCGTCACTATATCCACAAACCAGGTGTTTGTGGAAACAATGATGAAATTAGCTCTCCATGTGTCATCAGAATGTATTTTTTTTTTTGGAAAGTTGCAACGCAAAAGCATGGAAATAGCAATGAAAATTTATGCCAAGACAAAAACTTACGACGCAGATGTTGTATGTGCAATGCAAAAACGTGGCAAATTGCGACGAAAAAGTGTGGCAATAGCGACGAAAATTTATGCCAAGACAAAAACTTACGATGCAGATGATGTATGTGTGATGCAAAACTATGGCAAATTGCGATGAAAAAACGTGGCAATAGTGACGAAAATTTATGCCAAGAAAAAAAATTACAACGCAGATGTTGTATGTGCGACGCAAAAACGTGGAAAATTGCGACGAAAAAGCATGGCAATAGCGAAATTTTTTTATGCCAAGACCAAACTTACGATGTAGATGTTGTATGTGCGATGAAAAACCATGGAAAATTGCAACAAACTTTCGTCTCTATTGCCACAGTTGTTCAAAATAAAAATTGGCTTCCGACGAACTATCATCGATATTGCGACGCGTCCTTTAAATTTAAAAAAGAAAAATACACGAGATATGGTATTACCATATCACATTGTAATATGGTAATACCATATTACATTGTAATATGGTAATGCCATATTACAATGTAATATGGTAATACCATATTACAATGTAATATGGTAATGACATATTACAATGTAATATGGTATTGCCATATTACATATTACATTGTAATATGGTAATTCCATATTACATTGTAATATGGTAATGCCATATTACAATGTCTCTACTTTCTCAACAAGATGCAAGAAGTTCTTTTTAAAAACAAC
>SNQJ01S0114211.1:0-28256 GCA_010110895.2 Picea sitchensis | reverse complement strand
GATTTTCCAAATAGCTTTGTTTCGAATGATTTATTTCAACGATCTGTGGAGTTTACCTTCCCCATCGGCTTCGATGGAAGGGGTAGGGAATCCTGACATATCTATACCCTTATCCCCCTCAAGAGATATATCATGTTCTAGAGCCTATTTGGGATCAAGAGTCTCTTACTTAGCACAATCCCTTGGACTTGGTCTTGCCTTCTGATGAGGCAATTTTAGAGGAAATGATGGGTTCAGACATACCTTGGGAAGATATTCATCATAGATCATACTTTTTACCCACGATTAGGAGAGTGGAAGAAAGAGAGTTTACTTCGACCATGAATGGAGATGTCACTCGCCCTATTAACCCTTTGGAAATGCACAAAATATATGTCTAATTAAACATGGATAATATAGCTGAGATGATTTTAATTGATATCTCCAAAACCCCTAGCGTTGTTGAAATGTCTTCATTGGAGCAGATTGTTCCCCTAAGGATATTCAAGTGTTTACTGAGTTATTTAAATAATTTTTTGACGTATTTTCCTTGCCTTATTAGGAAATTCCAGAGATTGAACCTCGTATTTTTTATCACGAGATAGAACCTATCTCGATGCTAAGCTAGTTCAACAGAAGATTCGCTCAGTCAACTGTCAAAAGGAAGCGACCATTAAAGCTGAGGTAGAAAAAATTATTAACGTTGGTTTCATCTACTGAGTTCAATTAACGAAATGGGTGTAAAACCCTGTTCTTGTCAATAAAAATAAAGTTACAATTTGAGTTTGTATGGATTTATGCAATATGAACAAGGCATGCTTGAAAGATAACTTTCTTACCCCATTCATTGATTATATTATCAATGAATGTGCGGGTTGTGAGGTTTTTTCCTTTATGGATGGTTTCTTAGGGTACAATCAAATTCAAATCAAGCCTGAGGATCAACATAAGACTACTTTTATATTTCCTTAGGGTACCTTTTCATATAAGAAAATGCCTTTTGGCCTAAAAAATGTTGGAGCTACTTTTTAGCGGGCCATGTCGTTTTCTTTTCATGACCTCAAACATAAATTCGAAGCATATCTTGATGATATTGCATCATTTTCTCATAATATATCTGATCATGCCACTCACCTTTGACCTATTTTTGAGAGGTGTCGCTACTACTGAATTCTCTTGAATCCAAAGAAGTGTAGTTTTTGTGTTACGTTAAGACGTTTATTGGGTTTTATCCTATCCACCAAAGGGATCATGGTCTATCCTCTTAAGGTTGATGCAATAGTTTAATTTCCCCCCACGCATAGTTCCCCAACTTCAAAGTCTCTAGGGAAAGATAACTTCTTACGGTGATTTATTGCTAACTATGTCAAAATCACTAAGGGTTTCATGCAGGTTTTAAATAAAAGGGTCCCATTATTTTGGGATTAAGTGGATCAATTCTCTTTCAAAGAGTTGAAAAGTGCCCTGATGTTTTCCCCTCTTCTCAACCCTCCTGATTATGGAAAATATTTATTTTTATACTTAGTTGCAACAGAATCCACCATCGGTATGGTATTGGTTCATGAAGATGACACACTCCCAGAACATGTCATATACTACCTCAATCGAGGCTTAGTCGGACCAGAACTCAACTATACCCATGTTGATAAATTGGCTTTAGCAAGTGTCCACATTGTCCAAAGGTTTCGTCATTATATTATACTCCATAATACCATTGCCATGGAGGTCATTAATCCTTTTCAGTACATGTTGACATGACGAGTCATTGGTGAGAAGATTATTCGATGGATCATTATTCTTCAATAATTTGATTTGGACATTGTTTCAGCAAAGTCCAAGAAATCTTTGGTATTTGTAGAGTTAATTTCAGAACTTCTGATTAAGAGTGGCAAATATTTTCCCGAAGATTCATTGATCAATGAGGATCTCTTCCTTATCGCATATTTTGAACCTTGGTATGGAGATATACTTGTGTATGATCATACTATGAAGTGTCCTACCTCAGCTTTGCATGATGAGCATCGACGTATACACCATCAAGAAAGAAATTGTATTATCATTGACGACACTTTGTATCATCGAGGAGTCGAATCTGCTAGTACTATAAGTCTCACCTAGACTGCTATAGGTGTGAGCCTAATACCCATCAGAAAAACTTGTAGGCTTGTAAAGATAAGATTTTATTTCAAAATGTAGTGAATGGGTGAGGAACACAGTTCAAACATCAACACAAAACTTCCATAAAATATATATCAACAAGCAAGGATTGACTAGTCTTGAATCAATGTTTAAGATATAAATGGAAAGATGGAAGACTTTGCAAAAAAAGTAGAATACATGCATCAGGATACATCAGGAAATTATGAAACACATACAATAGAAAATTCATCAAGTAGGAACTTCCTAGTCAATAAGATAATTACTTCAACAATACTTACACCAGTAAAAACACAGTAAATGTTTCACTGCATTAGGAACAAGTACCAAGATGAATCTTTCATCAATAGAAAGCATCAAAGAAAAGATGAAACAAAAAATATGGTAAAGAGAAGAAACTGATCATTAACTGCTTAATATTCTTAAGTCCGAGTACATGCAATCTGAAAAACTTTACAGTTGAGAGTAAATATGTGAGTCCCAGTCTACAACCATTTGAACCCTATCATGGAGTTACATTACACTCTAAATAGAAAATTACATTCAAAAATATATCTAGATCTCTCCACCTAGATCCTACATAAGATCATGTGCCTTAGAGAGGCATGGCAATGAGAAACCAACAAAAAATCTAACAAAATGCTATATTCCAGGAAGTTGTTGGCAACATTGAATGCAACTAGAGCCAACTCATTGCATGTAGATTAAATGAAGCTAAAACTGAGGCACACTTGTCCCTTGAATCCTAAATTATACTTTAGGAGTAACACAAAACTTATTTTATGACTGACATCCATCCTACATATCTAAATCTAAATAACTGTTAGGTTCGCAATGCATACATTGCAAACTGTTTTGGTTTTAGTGGTTCATATCGCCTTCAACAACCTGCACTATGAATGTTCCTGTAGGTGTCACTTTGTTATAAAAAAAAATCATCTGATGTCAAAACTGTGCAAAAATCCTTCAAATATTTAATGATTCCTTCTATAACTTCTATGATTCCTTCTATGTGAGCATAATAATAGCAGCAAAATGTAAAAATTCTCCTTAGGGTTGTAAGCATGCATATATATAAATTCCATAGAAAAAATAATAATTTTTATGTAGAGATGATGCCTCATATTATTATCATAATAGTCACTCGTGCCAACATGTCTAGGTTTTGTTTTTCATTTTGTTCCTTCAAATGCTACACTTTGTCCTTCAGCTTCTTGTTTTTGGCTTGAAGGGTTCTATTCAACCTGTACAAGTTTTTCATTTTTCTATGCAAAGAATGGATCTCTTAACCCAATGTTTTTTCCTTTTTAATAGTTTCTTCTCCCATATCTATAACTCTCTTAAGATGAATATTGGCATGAAGATTCTCTTTCTTCAATTTTTCATTCTAATCCCTTGCCTCTTTCATCTGCTTTGTGAGCCTTTAAAAAGTGGGATCCCTTTGATCAGAAGGAGACTTTATCTCAATGATTTCTATTTTTTTGTTAAGAGGCTTAGTTGTGTTTGTTGGATGAGATGATTCTCTGGATGAACCTTCTTCTACATAGACATTCTTCTTTTTTGTTGATCTAGTGAAAGGTCTTCTAGGCTTGACAGCTTCTACAACAACATGTGAAGAAAATACAATCTTCTTTCCCTTCAGACTCCTTTCTTTACTATAGGATGTCCCCATAGGTGTAGGCTCTACCATAAGAGAAGTATATTCATCAGAAGGTTGTGAAGGACCGTCAACTATGAATTATCCCTTTTGGTTATCTTCCTCTTTTTACTTGACTCTGAGTGCAAAGTATTCTTAGCAGGAATAGGTGTCTGTCTCTTTGATTGTGGTGTATGAGAAAAATCTTGTTGAAAGCCTGATGTATCTAGGAAAGCATCCCAATCAATATTGGTCTTCTTCTACTCTTTCAATACTAGCATTTTGATCATACCAGAATGAAAAACAATAGTATCCACTTGCTTATATTTAGCTTGGACTCTATGTGACATCTTCATAATGCTTCTGAAAAAACAAAAGGGTAGGTTCAAGGACTCTTCCCCATGAGTAAATTGCAGTAACAATCTAATATAGTATTAATAGACCATATTGAACCTTCCTTCACAAGTAAAATACCTTTGAATAACTATGAGCATTTTTTCAAAATACTTCAGCAAATGATTTCTTGGCACTCCCTTGGATATGTTATAAACTTGATATTCAGGAGCACATGACTTATTGGCACTCCCTTGGATATGTTATAAACTTGATATTCAGGTTTTAGGAACTCCTTAGAAAAATGTAGAATTCAAGGACATGGCCTTTAAACATTTTTCTCCATGAACATGTATCTATGTGGATATAGAATGCATTGCCGATCGTGGTTTAAATTCTGCAAGAATATTAGTAGAAGCATTTTTGTATTTAACAAGCTTAATAAATAATTGTTAGATCGTGAGAATCTAGGCAATACTAATTGGTATTGAAATTTCTACATGGTAAATCGAGTTTTAAAGTGACATGTACATTAAGATTTCCACGTCCCTCCTCTGCTGTGGCGCGTCACAGACCATCGACCGGGTCCACGATAAAAGTTACTGGACATTTCCATGGGCAACTATGCATTATAGTGAGGAAATTCTAGGACATTTCCACACCCTACGACACTCGTAGGTGTGTACTTTTCGTGGATACTTTTAATACAAAGGCGAAACTGAAATTTTTGCTCTAACACTGTAGGGTGTACTTCTTTCTGTAGGGCCACTATGCATCACTTTAAAATCAATAGATATTTCACACAAATCATTGCATTATGCCAGGAAACTCGTACCAAATAACTTGGGAGGCAGAAAACGCTTTGTAAGGTCCATATGTCAAGTTAGAAGTGGTAATCTGGGTTCACAAGGAGACCGAACCAACAAGAGGATTGCGTATTAAGTTTGTGATTGGATAGAATTCAAAATTCTTTCTACAAAGACTTTTCTTGGTGCTGTCAGCTGATTCAAGATCAAATGGCTTTCAATGGCTTGAGGTTGGAGTATGCAAATGAGGCAGCTCAAACTACATTGCTTTGAAGGACAGGATGGAAGAAGTACTAGAAGACAATGGCTCTGATTTCATTGATGCAGGATGTTCCCAAGCCGCCAAGTTACAAACACTACAAATCTTGATGCATGGCAAAGGTGAGGAGGATATTGTTGGAGGAGTACAAGACCACATTGTCTCAAGCTTCCATGGGAAAGCCACACCACATGCAATATGGAAGGTTTTGATGGATCTATTCCAAAACAATAGCAACCATAGAAAATTGGCACTCAAAGATAAACTTAAGAAGATCAAGATGGAAAAGGGAGAGTCCATTCTAAAATATCTGATGAAGTTTGTCCAATATCAGGATGATTTGGGGAGTGTTGGAATAACAGTCGTTGATGATGTTTTGGTGAGCTTGGCACTCCTAGGAATTCCCAAGAGTTGGCAAAGTTATCAAGACTTTACTAAATGGAAGGAAAAATTGCCAGATTGGGAACCACTGGCGGTCGTGATCTATGCGTGAAGAGTTCAGCGGAACAACAGAGATGGTTCTTCATCAAAGTATGATGATGACAAGGATTGTGCTTTTGCTACTAAGGCAAGGAGAGTAAAGGGGAAGAAACTCCATTCAAAATCCGAGTCTAAAATCAAGAAGATGGATTTGTCCAAGGTGAAGTGTTTTCACTGTCACTAACGTGGGCATATCACTACTAATTGTCTTCAGAAGAGGAAGAACAAGAAGGTTGTTGAGCTACAATTGGTGAGGCCCTTTGCCTCACAATTTGAACTTGACTTCTCTTTGATCACATGCATGGCATCATGTATAGGATTGGTGGTATTTGATAGCAGTGGTGCTTCCTTCCACATGATCGGAGATAGAGAGTCTTTCAATGACTTGGAGGAGAAATATCTCAAAAATCATATAGAGATGGGCTTTTACAATGGACGATACAGTGCGACCGACATTGGTACCATTACCTTTTAGAGGAGTCATGTAAACCATTTCCCCACTGAAAAATATTATGCATGTTCTAGGTCCGGATGAAAACCGGCCTCACCGTAATGTTGAGGACGGAGGCTATGATGTTTTTTTTCAGTGATGGAAAAGCTTTCCCGTGACATAAAGAAATGGGTCAAGTCAAGAATATATGGATTTGAGTTAAGAATCTCTAATGTTGGAGTAGATGGTTGCGCTACTCATGATGGGAAAATTAGAAAAGTGGTGAGCCGATGAGGGAGAGAATCATAGTACGTGCGATTAGCCATATTCATCATGGAGCCTTAAAGATCATACAACAAATATCTACTAGACTTCAAATGGGAACACTTTCTCAGTTAGATCAATGTAAGGGTTGCACCCTGGGGAAGTATGTAAGGTCCATTTTCATGAAAAGGAGAACCGCGTTTCAGTTATCTTGGAGAGAATTCACACATGTGTGTGGACTATTCTTGGTTGCTTCAACAACAAACATAGGTATTATGTTATTTTTGTTGATGAATTTTCTAGTAAATCCTTGATCTTTCTTCAAGGTTATTGATCAAAACATTCTCAAAAGTTCTCAGGAGTTTAACGTGATTAAGTCGGAGAAAGAGTTGGGGAAGAAAGTGAAGGCTCTAAGAGCGATAATGGTGGAGAGAATACATCTCCAATGAATTCAAAGACTTCTACAATAAAGAAGGAATTCAAAGAGAAATAATAGAGCCTCATAAGCCACATTGAAAAAATGGGGTCACAGAGAGAAAGAGTAGAACGATCGTGGGTGCAACACTTTTGATGTTGCATGATCAGGGCCTACCAATGCATTTGTGGTGGATACTACTAAGTTTATGAAACCCGCTATCCTCATATAGTACTTGGCATGAGTACACCGAAGAAGCTTTCTACCGGGTAAGAAACTTGATGTTTCTCATTTAAGATTTTTGGCTCATATGCTTATGTGCATGTGACCAAGAAAACCAGGAAGAAGTCGGAACTCGATTACAGTTGGGATATTTGTTGCAAAATGCAAAATATCCCATAATTATCATGTGTATTTCCTAACAGTAAGATGAATGTTATGCGACGATATATAAAATTCGATGAGGGAAAGCCATGGTCGCTTGGAGAGGGAGCTAGACTTGCATGCGTAATATGAACCGCCGTTCCAAAAGATGAGTCTCACATGTGGTTGATCCACATGAAGAGATTCATGGAGTGGAGGAAGTCACTCATGCAGATCCATCCATTGGAAATGGAAGAAAGAGAACCATGAAAGCTAATAGATCGAGACTAGATGTTGTATAGAATGTAGGAGTCCCTACTTCACGCCACAGATAGAGACAATCTCTTGATCGATTCACTGGATACATGCCTCTCATGAGAAAATGTATTAGATCAACCATCTTTCTCCTCCTTTCAGAAGCAAAGGCAAGGTGATCATTAATTTGGCTGATTCCATGGGTGAGGAGTATGAGTCCATTGTCAAAACACATGGAAGTTGTCCCGCGACCTGATTGATAAACGCTGGTATAGGATCGAGGTGGATTTTGCAAGGTAAAGCAAGTTGCCGATGGGAGTGTGGAAAAATACAAGGCCGGGTTTGTGGACCGAGGCTTCTCACAAATCAAGGGTATAGATTATGATGGAGACCTTGCACTGTCGCGAAGGTACTTCCTTCCATAAGATCCATTCCTCACCAACGAGATGGGGTCAATACATTCATTAGATGGATAAAATGTTTCAATGGGATCATTGAGGAAGAAGTGTACATTGAGCAAATAGGGAGAAGGTTTGAGATTCTTTATAGGGAGTCTCATGTGCGCATCAAGAGAGAACTCAGAGGGTTGCAAGCAAAATCTCCGTGCTTGGTACATTTGGATAGACAACTATTTCACCAAACCGGGCTTCACCAAAAGTGAAGCTGATGCAAACCTATACCAAATTGCGGTGGAGGGTAAGATTTTAATCATTTTCATGTTGATGATTTAATATTGATCGGTGATGAGCAGTTGATACACTCATGCAAGGAGGACCTTCCAAAGGAGTTCGAGATGAAGCTGATTTGGGCTTCTTTCATTATTTCCTTGGATTGGAAAAATGGCAGCGAGATGGTGAAATTTTTGTCTCAAGGAAAGTAGTATGGAAGGGAGATACCGTAAGTTTCATTACGGAGGATGCAAACGATGGATACTCCTCTTCCGTGAAACCGAGGAAAAAGAGGATGCTGACTGAGAGGTAGTGGATGCTACTATCTATTGATAGCTAGCGAGTTCGCTAATGTATCTAGTGAACATTAGACCATACATTTTCTATGTGGTTAACCAAATAAGTCAAGCAATGGTTAAAACTCTACCAAGCTCTTTGGAAGGCTGCAAGGGCTGTCCTGAGATACTTGAGGGACACATATGAGTATGGCTTATGGTATAGACATATGGATGAGGTGAAGCTGTAATGGCTTCATGGATGCATATTGGGAAGGCAACCCAATGAACAGAAAGAGAGCACATCGTGGGGATCTTTAGTATCAAATCTACAAATGTTTCTTGGTATAGCAGAAACAAAGATCCATGGAACTTAGTTCAACGGAAACGGAATACATGGCAAAAAGTTAAGCTACATGAGCTCCATGGATGAGAAAGATCTTTTGGTTTGTTTGGTTCTCATTTAGATCCGATAGTGATTTATTGTGATAATCAGAAGCTGCATTAAACTCTCGATTAATCATGTTTCATGATAGACTAAGCATATATATATCTGATATCATCATTCAAAGATTTTGTGTAGTGAAAGATCATGTTGCTTTAGTACATTCCTATAGAAGATCAGATGCACATTTTGATGAAGGCACTCACCAGAAGAAAATTCAAATACCATAGAGATAGGATTGGGATTGAAGGATAATCCCTTTCTGTTGAGAGGGAGTGTTGTGCACCAACAAGAAGAGTGTGTCTTAATTTATTTTTCCTTAAATAAATTGGACAATAATATTAATCTATTATCTCATTTATAACTAAGTGATTTGGAGTTGTAACAGAATTATTAGTGTAGTTATGTGATTTGTAAAATAGTTTAACTCGCTATGAAAGTTAATATGCTTGTACTAGTTGTAACTAAACTTGCACTATGAGAGTTCAAGAATTAATTATTAATTAATTCAATAATCGCGATCTCACATGCAATCCTTTACCATCAGAAACTACATGCATACGATCCAAAGTGGAGACCTAGTTGAGACAATGTGAAAGGACAACACATCAGCCAGATTTGAGTGAAGTGTACCCATGAAATCACACACACATTGGATATTCCCATGAGCATGTGTAGTCTAGGTAGAGGATTCAATCATTCATTGCAGGGATTGAGTAGAGGAGGCGCCTTCTCGACACGGATAATTGGCACATGTATTTGCTGAGTTTTGTATGACAATGTGAGACATTGTATTGTACTAAGAGCTCTAGGATTATATTTTTGAAGGAGATTGTTTTATGATCCATGATATTAATAATATATGATAGTGGGTTTTTATATTTATTCTTCCCAACAAAAACATCTCGCGGTCATAAAGTTTGATTGGTTCTTTGATATTGCATTGTTGATTGTGGTTTAAATTACACAAGAATATTAGTAGAAGCGACTCTGTATTTAACAAGCGACAACAATTGTTATATCAGGAGAATCCAAGCAATACTTAATTGGTATTGAAATTTCTACAATAACGCGATGATTTTTTCTATATATTTGAAGGTAATACTATTCTAGATGGATATTACATGTCATTCCATATTTCTGGTGGTATGGGGAATGCTCACATAACTCCTCATATTTGAGAGTTATGGTCTTTAGCTGTTGGAGGACCCCTCTTCATGTCATCTAGAAGCCCCCAAAAGGTCAAAGTAGTCAAAGTGGTTTAAGAGATTTAAAAGGTAAATAAAGTGAAGTGATGAGTGTATTATAATTCAAATTGAATACAAAACAAATTATTTCACAATAAATTTAATGAAGAAATTAGAAGCAATAACCCTAAAATAAGGAAAGTGGGATCATGACCTAGAAGATGTTTTTATGAAGCTACTTTGGAGAGTATAAATAAGAGGAAAGGCTCTTCATTTAAAAAAAAAATTGAGAATATTGAATATCTATAGGTGTCTGAGGTAACCAAGGATATATGTCAATTTTGAGGGAAGGTGAAGAAAAAGAAGGCCAAAATGCAAGGATGATAAATTTTTGATGGTGCTTAAGGTATGTTATTTACGTGCCATATCACCATTTTCACTATATAACGCTTTTCTCTCAGAATGATTCAGACATGGAAATTGATATTCCATTGAGAAAACATACCCAATTATCCGTGATAAAACATTTATCTTGGTCGCTATTTGGGGAGTTAGACACCGCGGAAAATAGGGTTTGTGGCTAGTCCCCGAACTAGTCAAAACACATGTTTTGGGTAAAATGTCATAACTTCTTCATAAAATATCCAAATTCAGTGATAAAATGTGCTGGTTAGAGTAAAATATTTAGTATGTTTTGTAACGATTTCAGATCAATTTAACGAATATTTTGCGCTAGGCACGCTCTACAAGGTTTCTCTAGAATAAGCCAAAAATTCAGCAAGGTATGCCATTTTTTTCTATAACTCATTTTTTGAGATGTTCCAAGTAGTGACACTCTGAGTGAATTGCATAAAACACACTGAAGAACATTGTGTATCATTTTTAGATATTTATACACACAGTTCAAAGTTATGATTACTTCAAGCTAGGCTATTTGACTAATCCAAAACTAGGGGCATGTGAGACTAAAGAAAGTTTGATGAAAAACTAGTCTCTTGTTGTTAAAGTATGAAGGTTTTTCAAGAATGTGATATACACTATAGGCCTATTACAGTAGCTACAAATCATATTTGGATGATGAAATCGATGAGGGCTTTGGTTGAGGTACACGTTGAGTACATGGTTGATACAAGTAGCTGATGAGTTGCTACTGCTGGCTACGAGGTGTATAAAGATGATGTTGCATATTTAAGAGTTGCTAGTTGATGAGGGAAGCTGACACATGATTGTTACATATTTGGTACACAAGTTTGGATGCACTTGTTTATGGTACATGTTGATTACTGTGCTGTTTAGTACAAAGTTGGTGCATGGTTGATGCACTTGTTTATGGTACATGTTGATTATAGGTTGAGGTACAAATAAATGCATGGCTGATGCATGGTTCAAATTTACTAGTACAATTTTACAGTGGTATATATCACAATGATAGTGTGATAGCGGTTCCATCATCATACTTCTACATCACTTCACAGGGTGGCGTGATTCAGCAAAGACAGTGGTTGTAGCCACCTTCTCAAGTTGTAGCCAGAGAACATAGTTGTAGCCTTTCCGGGTTGTAGCCGTAGAATTGGGGAGTTGTATCTCCCTCAAAGTTGTAGCCCTCGAGAAACTAGGGGTTGGATCCTCCTTCCAACAGAGTCGGAAAAACAAAGGAAGTTGGTGCTTCCAACGAATGTAATTCTTCAATACATATAAGAAAAAACATTCGCGGGTGTTCTTTTCTCCCAATTTGGGTTTCCATGTAAAACAAGTTGGTGTACTATTTATGTGTGTGATTGTCTATTTCTTAATTTCATTATTGGATAATAATTCTACATTGCTATAACATTTGAAGAAAAAATGATTATAATTACTTTATTACCGACTACTCCCCCTCTTAGGTAATCCAACAATTGGTATCGAAACAGGTCCTTCCAAATCGTGGGCTTAACAATTAAAAGGTAGATCATGGAGAAAGTACCAACTCAGAGTGAATATGGGAATACCATAGTTTGATGGACAAAAGTATGCTTTTTGGAGCATAAGGATGAAAGACATATATACAGGCACATGGGATTTAAAGTTTGGGAATCAATTGTAGATGGATACGCGACACCAATAGTTCCACCAAGAATTGACAAGCATTGAAACTCTATGAGAATAATTCGAACCAAAAATGCACTTTTGAATGGTCTCGGATACAAGATTCACCAAAGTTGCACATTGTAAATCTTCTAAAGATTTGGGACAGTTCAAATATTTATGAAGGAGATTCAAAAGTCAAAGTAGCAAAACAACAAAGCTTCAGACTTACAAAGGCCAGTTCGAACAACTAAAAATGAAGGAAGATGAAGATATCATACTCTACTTCTTACGAACATGAAACAATGAATGCAAATCATAGGGATTGGGAGAAGAAATTGAAGGTTCAGAATTGTTCGTGCTGTACTAAGATCTCTTCCTATGAGATTCAACCCTAAGATATCAACATCTAGAAGAAAGATCAGATCTTTAAACTCAATAAGCATGGACTAACCGGTGATGAATCTTCACAACATATGAGATGAGAATTTAAAAGGAAAATCTAGATGTAAAAGAAGCAAATTTCAAAGAATCAAAAGACTCAAAGTAAAAGAAAAAGTGAAACAAGAAGAATATATCAGCAATAACGACGCCTCTCGGAAGATGATGAAGAAGTGGCCAACTACAAAAGACTTAACAAGGGAACCAAAGGTAGTTATAGTCGTAAGTTTCCTTTAATTTGTTTTAATTGTGATGGTATTGGTGATTTTTCTAACAAATGTCCTCATAAGAAAAAAGAGAAATGATGAAGGTTACTTCCAAGTACAAGCATTACAAATATATAAAGGTAAAGAACTACAAAGAAAAGTTTCAAGAAAAATCCTTTGCACTGAAGAAGACATCTCATCATCGATGAAGATGAAATCAGTGACAATGAGACAGGAAGATTTTTATTCATGGCAATAAAAGACTTTGATAAAAAGACTCTGAAGAAGAATATGAAGAATCATATGAAAAATAAATTGAAGAGTTAGAATTTGACTGAGAAGAATTAATGAGTGCCATAGAAGTTATTAGGAAGAGAAAAGAAGGAAAAAAAAGAAACTACTTGTTAACTAGATAAGAAAAAGACACTCAATAAACTACAGAACAAATGATCACAAAATTGAAGGTTCAAATTAGAAGAAGATAAAAAGAATTGAAGAAGCACTCAAAGAAAAATCCAGCGTGAAATGACAATCATTGGAAACCCGAAGCAAAGATTGTCACACTATCAAAGGGATATTCAAAAGAAAAATATGTATCAGCTCAAAATTTCGATGACATTATCACCGCGAAAATATTATTTTGAAAAGTTCGGACTTGGATACAATAGATAGAAAAGGGATCAAGATCCAAAAAAATAGAGCAAGAAACAAATCCAAAAATCTATGTAAACAATCAAAGGGATAAAAGATATACAAGGAAGATTACAGACCTAACACCGAAGATTTATATTTTAGAATCAACAATAGATAGAAAAGCCTCAAGAAGAATAAGGATTCATAAGAGAACCTCCTTTAGAAGATCTTCAAATACCGTGTATCAAACTATATTTTTAGTTTATGTTATGAATGTAATAAATTTGGACATAAAGCAAATTGCGCATACTACAACAGAAACAATAACTACTTCGAGAGCTGCCAAAGGGGTTATTCAAGAAGACCGAATGAAACACGTGAGAAGAAGTTATAATAGGTTTAACACTTTGAGCTAATCATGGAATGTTAGAATGTAAAATTCTTGGACACATACAAAATCATGTATCGATAGTCCCTCCTTAAAGAACCTCTAATAGATTCTACAAACAACTTAAAATGACAGGATAAGAAATCAAGATTGGCATAAAGAATGAAGAATGCACAACAGCTTCTACAAGCGTTCAAAAGAAATGTGGTTGGTATGGCGACAAAGTGGATGTTCAAAACACATTGGCAAGATGGAGACAAGTTTCTACATTACGAAAGGAAAGATATTTATCCTTTCTAAATGATGATTCATCCAAAATCATTGGAAAGGAACAAATTCAATTGGGAACAAGAATGAAAAGTTTTAAAATACCACCAATAGAAGATATGTTTATAATCTTTAAGTGAGTCAAATGTGTGACCATATCATATTACTTTCAATTCAATAAAAAGTGTGAGATAAGAAAAAGAAGGTTCAGGAAAATTGCTGCTACGACCGCAAGAAATTCAAGCAACATATATGTGTTAAGTGAAATTGGAAATGAAAGTGTTGGTCTATGAAAAAGGAAGATGAAAGCTAAGCTGCGGCACAAAAAGAATAATGGCGATCTTCATTTTGATGACTTTGTCAAAGTCAGCAAAAGTGAATCTTTTAGAGAAATGCCCCAGATCACTTAACCAACCAACACTTTATGCAAGCATTGCCAACAAAGAAAGAAAACAAAGACTAGGGTTCAAATCAAAAGGAATATTCAACAATAAAACCACTGAAATTGTGCATAATGGGATTAAAGGGATCCTAACTCATTACAACAAAAGGCTTAAAAGGTGAGAGATACTTTATGTTATTAGTTGATGATTATATAAGAATGACTGTATTTCTCAACAAGTCGGAAGCTTTTTGAAAACTTCAAGATATACAAGGAAATGGTTGAAATGAGATGGATTCAAGAATCAAATTTTAAGATCGATAATGGAGGAGAATTCACTCAAAGGAATGGCGGAATACCGGCAGCGAATCATGGAATAAAAGCAACTCTCCGTTAACTAGGACACCTCACCGTATCGGAGTTGTTGAAAGAAAGAATAGGACAAGACAGAAATGGCTCAAACAATGATAATGGATTCAAATTTGACAAATATTTGGACACATGAAATACCCATCAGCTGACATTCAAACAGTAATGGTCATAAACAACACCGATAAAACCCCCCACGAAGCTAAGTGGAAAGGAAGACCAACAAATGTGAAGCACTTCAGAAGTTTTTGGAAGCAAATGCTACATCAAAAGAGAATATGGCGTATCGGGAAAGTTTGACTCTCGTGGTGGACAAAGAACAATTGTTGGTTACTCCCAAGTACAAATAAAAGAACAAGTGTTACACTAAGATTAAACAAAGTTGTGGAAAGAATCAACGAATAATTCGATGAAACAAACAGACATGAATCAAAGGAAGGAGAAACAAATCAATGGAACAACTTTTCGAAGAAGATGAAAAAGAAGTAGAAGAGAAGATGAAGATGAAGAGGAACTGATAGAAGCATAAGAGCAAGTTAAACAAGTATCTCCAAATACACTTTAGGCAAATGAGTACGTGAAGAATCAAATTCTTTGACTGATTATTGGAAACAAATTATGCAGAGTTTAGACTAGAAGAATAATGTGTTCATTAGAACAAACACACCTATCACTCCTATCTACAATTGAACCGAACTGCTTTGAAGAAGCCAACAAGGATGAATTCGGAATAAGGCCATGGGATGAAAGAATTGATCAAATAGAGAAAAATGATGATTGGGAATTGGTTCCAAGACTAAAGAATAAGAATGTGATTAACAAAATGGTTTCTGTGAATAAATTGAATGAAGATGGTCATGTTAAGCGAACAAAGCTAGATTGGTATGTAAAGGATATAAACAAATTGAAGGAACTGACTTGAATAGACATTTTCCCCGCCAATGTGAATGCAGTTGAAATCCATTTGATTTTTAGCTTACATGTTCCAATAATGTTAAAGTGTATCAGATGGAAGCAAAATCATCTTTTCAATGGGGAACTTGAAGAAGAAGTCTACATTGAACAAACCAAAAGGATTTCAATTGTCGGAGAACACAGAGTATGTGTACACTAAAGAAGGCCTTGTATGGTCTAAGATAGGCTCCCAGAGCATGGTACTCCGGACTGGATAAGACCGCCGCAAAGAAGGGTTTAGAAAAGGAAGTGCACAATCAACCTCTACATCACCTGGTAGGTCAAGGTAATATTTTTATTAATTGAAGTTTATGTTGATATATTATTTTTTGGTAGTGATGATGACAGGTGCTGTCAAAAATTTGCAAAATACATGCAAAATGAATTTGAAATGTTGTTACTTGGAGAAATATCCTCTTTCCGACTTAGATATGTCAAAGAAACCAAGGAATTTTTATTTCAAACCAAGTATGCTACGTGAGAAATGCTAAAGAGGTTCCTCGTAATGAAGATTGCAAACCAAGCTTATCACTCACATGAAACCAATTGTAAGTTGACAAAAGATGATGATTTGAAGTCTACGATTAGAGGCAAGCAATAATAGGTGTTAATGATTGGCAGCCTACTATATAAAAGACATAATCTACTAGATGTAATGTAGTATTTGGATATGGCTGATTTCAAGCAATACCAGAAAGGAATCACATGTAATAGCGTGAAAGAGGATCTTCATGATATCTCAAAGGAACAAAGAGTTTTGGATTATGGTATCCAAAAAGGAAGGATCTATCACTTATTGCCTACATAGATGTAGATTAGTGTGTTGTGGTTGATGACCGATGAAGCAATTAAAGGGACCAAATTTCTTCTTATCACTTAGGTTAGGATGATTTTAAGAATGGAAATTTATTTTAAAAATGTAGAAACCTTGGTTAATCTTACTTATCCTTCATATTCCAACTATAAATAAGTTTGGTGACATTTTAAAATATTCAAATTTAAAAAGGATTTTATATAGTTTGTATAAAAATTTTGGCCATTTTTAAGTTAAAATACTGTATCCCATAGGAATTTTGGGCTTTAATCATTTTTAGAATAGCTTTAATATTTTTTTGAAAACCTATGTGTTCAGGCCCATGAGTGAAATTTGAACCCTAAAATCATCTCTGGCTTAGGTGAGTGTTTTTCCAGGTCATGTATGCTGCAGAACCATCATCACATCTCTATCTGTTCTATATCGTATATAATACGGTATAGTATAATGTTATACATAGGTTCCCCGGATGGAAAAAATTCTGACATATATAAAGGTTGAGCATGATGAGCCCATTCCAATATATTGTGATAATACAAGTGCCATCAAAGATTCAAAACGTGATGCACTCCAAGATGGAAGCATATTCCAACTGGCATCACTTTCTACGGAGAACATGCTGCGTAAAAGAACATTGGAGCTAAGTATGTGGGCACAAAAGAACAAGTGGCGCATTAGATGCAAACCACTTCACCTGAAGCTCTTTGAATATCTTCTATTAAATTAGAGTCATTTATAATCCAAAATGAATTCCTTTGGAATGCTTATCTGACATGTCTTAGATGTAAACAAGGAAGACCATAAGAGGACAATTTAGTCGGGAGCAAACCTCTAATGGAAAGATACCTTTTCCATTGATGACAAAGGGGGAGGAGATTTATCAGATGCAGAGGATAGAGGCATGGTTCCAGGGGGAGCATATGATACATTTCAGATGATCGGGGAGTGGTTGCCATCAATGCCAAAGGGTGAGATTATTGATTAAAGTTGTCATTGATGTCAACCTCAAGAAAGCCCCAGAAGTAAAGGCCAGTAATGGAACCAATATTGTTTTGATGCAACATGACTCATTATTTTCATGGTTGATAAGAAGTAACATGGATGAACTTCAAAGTGGTCCCCTATGGTGAAATCCCTCACGTGAAGATGCTTTGTGGATTTAGTTGTCCTAGAAGTATGTTTAGAGAACACATGATTATTTGTAGAATAATGATATGAAGGAAAGCGAATGGTCAAGGAAACTATCCTATATGGATATTTATTATCATGCCATTTTCGGTGGTAAGTAGAACATCAAGACACCTCACGCATAGTTAGAGAGTTATGGAAGTTGGAGAACCTAGGTTTGGGTAATGAATCCAAGTTTGTTCGATGGACAACTGTATGAATTTTTATATATTTGAAGGTAACATTCTATATGGATAGTACATACACCACTGGTATGTGGAATGTCACATAACTCCTCACAAAGAGAGCTATGGCCTTAATGGTTGGAGGACTCCTCATATGTCATCTAGAAGCCCCAAAAGGTCAAAGTAGTCACCGTGGTTTAAGAGATTTTAAAAAGGTACATAATAAAGTGAAATGATGATTGTATTATAATTCAGTGAAATGAAAAAATAAATTATTTGGTAATATATATAATGGACAATTGGCGGGTTAACCCTAAAAATAATGAAGTGTGGGCCATGACCTAAAAGATGTTTTTTAAGGAGCTATTGGAGAGTATAAATAAAAGACAAGGATCTCTCATTTAAAAACAACTGAGAATATTTAATATCTATAGGTGTCCGAGGTAAATCCAAGGATATCTAAGCTGGTTTTCTGAGGGAAGGTGAAGAAGGAAAATGGGCCAAGTGACCTGGCAAGATGTTTTAAGGAAGGTACTTGAGAGTATAAATAAGAGGCAAGTGTTCTCTCATTTTAAAAAAAAAAACTTGGAGAATAGAATATCTTAAGTAGTTGTCTGAGGTAAATCATATAATCTGAATTTTGGAAGGTGAAGAAAGGAAAGTGGGCCAAGTGACCTAAACGATGTTTTTATGAAGCTACTTGGAGAGTATAACAAGAGGCAAGGCTCTCTCATTTAAAAACAAACTTGGAGAATATTGAATATCTATAGGTGTCTCAGGTAACCAATGATATATAAGCTGAATTTGAGGGAAGGTGAAGAAAGAAGCACGAAATGCAAGGAAGGACTGATGTGGTGCTTCTTCTGTATGTTTTTTACAGGGCATTTCACCATTTTCACTATAACTTTTTTTATAATGATTCGTGACTGCGGAAATTCGGTTATTATTGAGGAAACATACCCAAGCATGTGGTAAAACAATTCATCTTGTGGGTCATTTTATTTTTGAGTTACACTCCATGGAAAATAGGTTTTGTATTAGTCCCCGAAACTAGTCAAAAATGTGTTTATGAAAATGTTATAAATTATTCATAATAGATAAAAAATTTAGTGAGACAAAATGTTGGTTAGGGTACAATATTTAGTAATTGTAAGCAGTTCGTGAGTAATCTCAATAAAATTATTTAAAAGTGCAGGCACACTCTACAAGGTCACTCTCTATCAAGCCGCATTCAACAAGCCATGTCGATTTTCCTATACCTTTTTTGAGAGAGGTTCCAAGTAGTGAAACCTATGGGAATTTCACAAAACACATCAATAACACAGTATCAGGGCTTATTATATTTATACATTATATTTCTAAAGTTATTATTATTTCAATTTAGGGTTGTCGACTAATCCAAAAACTAGGCATGGGAGACTAAAGAAAAGTTTGATGAAAATGATAGTCTCTGTTTTTAAAGTTAAGGAAAGTTTGCATGAATGTGATAATATAAAACAGGTCTATTATAGGATACAAATCATATTTGGACGATGAAATGGATGAGGGCTTTTGCTGAGGTACATGTTGAGTGCATGGTTGGAGACAAGAAGCTGGATGAGTTGGCACACACATGAGGTGCAGGCTGATGATGTTGGTACACACTGATGAGTCATAGTTGATGAGTAGTCGATACATGACTGGTACATACTTGGCACATGTTTCTTGGATGAATTGTTATGGTACAAGTTGATTGAAGGTGCTGTTTGGTACAAGCAGTGGCATGGTTGATGCACTGTTTATATATGTTGATTAAAAGCGAGGTACAAGCGGATGGCCATTGATATATGGTTCATATTTATTGGGTGCCGTGCTTACAATGGTATAGTGTGATAGTGGTTCCACCATTCTACTCCTACTTCAGCGTGGCAGGACAGTGCAAGGACAAGTGGTTGCAGCCAAAGAACATAGGGGGTTGTAGTCGGAGAACATAGGGTTGTAATTTTCTATTGTGAAGAGAATTGGGGAATTGACCTTCCCTCTAAGCTAGAAGCCTGAGAAACTAGGGGTCGGAGCCTTCTATTGCAATGAAAACAAAGGAAGTTGGTGCTTCCAATGAATGTAATTCTTCAAGAAATATAAGGAAAACCATTCTTATGGTTTTCTCCTCGATTGGGTTTCCATTTAAAACAATGGTGTACTCTGGGTGGTATGTGTGTGATTGTTCATTTCTTTTACTACTATTATTATTGGATAATAATTCTACATTGATATAACATTTGAAGAAAGGATTATAATTACACTATTACCGATTTATCTCGCAAGTAATCCAACACCTTCTTACCTTGCCGAATGTCCATTATAGATTATTTAAAACCCCTTCCCCTTATGATAATAGTTGATACCAGATTGTATGATGAAAACTAGTAAATGTAGGGTTTATGGTTTGATTTTTGACTATTTAGGGTTTGCTAATAAAAGTATCCATGCAAAAGAAACACTACAGGAATGAAAAAGATTGCAACTCGAAGATGAGAGGAGAAAATGACAACCCTAAACTAGATGAGACTTCAATCAGGAAAAAATCGAGGCAACTGTGTAAAACAGAGACTTTGCAGTGCGATTTCTCAATTTGCAATGCACAAATGAAGTTTGCAGCAAATAGATTTTAGGATAGGGTTTTATTCAAATAGGTTTGCAACATCACAGATATGAAAGGAAAATTATTTGAAAGAGACAATCCTTCAAACCCGAGTGAAAATACATTCAACGAGGGTTTTATCAAATGAGAAAAAAGAGGGGTTGTAGTGCATTCAATTTGCAATGCATACAATGAATTTAGTTCATAACACTAATAAGAAATTGCAGAAGATAGGATCATGGATGTAATAAATGACCGCAACTGATATTTTGGTATGAAAAAAAGGAACTTGGGTTTGCATAAAAGATTAAGATACAAGGGCTGTATAAGTTGACCGGGTAAAATAAGTTTGTAGCTCAAATGATATGAAATAGTTTGCAATGAACAAACAATTTATAAAAAATTAGGGTTTGATGGAACGATCTTCGTGTAGTGAATGAAATTTATTTGCCAGTGGCATTGGTGTTAGAACTGAGAGTCACCCTCATACTAATAGAGGATAAGCCCAATACCCATCAAAATAAAAGTAAAAGGATTAAAATGGGTTGAGAAGGTGGATCAATAAGACTATAGAGAGAGGAAAGGATAACATATAATCGCAGATCAATTCGTAACCATTACAAGTGGAGTCATAAATATCGTGGAATAAGGAATGCATTTTAAACCACCTATCAGAAAAAAGATTAATGTGTCGATAAGGAGAAAGAAGACAGAAAATGTCCGAGTGATGAACCATGAAAAATGGCAAGATGAAATTAGGATCCTCTACTCACAGGAATCGATAGATCAAAAGAGATTCCCACATCTAAAAATAAGAAAATAGAGAATATATGAAATTGACTGAAAGATGGGAAATATAGCAATAGATCCTCCATCGCCTCAAGAATCCATAAATCGACATATTCGTGATAATAAGGAAAACGTATGGGTCTCGAAAGGATGAATGATGAACATGTGGGAAAGATAGAACAGATCCTCCATCACTTTATGAACCATGAATCGCCATATACTGCCATTCAGACAAGAAGGAAATCATGAAACGACATACAAACTAAGAAGATAGTCTGATAAAAATGATTCAAAGGAACCTTTAATATGCTATGGCTTACAATCCAAGCCCGATGAATAAAAAATCAAAATTACATAGCCCTGCTCCTGAAAATCACTCGGCTCTCCCTCCTATGAAGAACACCCCCTTCCATCAAAATAAAGACTGGTCTATTTATAATCATCTCTGTCCACAATCAAGCCGTGTGGAGTGTGATCATTATCTCGTCAATCCTTTGTGTTTGCACCTTTCTTGTGTGCAGGTATTCCTTTGTCAAACACAAACTGTGATCGATGGTCATTTCTCTGACCCTATGGTACCACGGATGACAAATTTTAGTCCTTCTCGCCATGTCTTATATGCCTTTTTATTTACGGAGGCTCAACTACCATTTTCCATTAACTAAATCCTCTGTGGTTGAGAGGAGGATCAATGCCGAGGGGGCCACCATGAATTTCTCTTGGATTAAACGCCATATAAGCATGTGATTGTGGGGGCCGTGAAAAGTGGTTTGGATTCATACTAATTTTGAGCCTTCAATTCACCACCTTCCACCACTTTTATCTTTTGTTATACCATGGTTTTGATTGTAGGACCACTCAATAATTTTAACGCTCAAGAAAGTTGTGTCCCCACAATGAAACATAGCCATCAATCTGGTCATGATCTATGATTTGGGAAAGCCCCGCATTTGTTGCCACACACCATTCTTGGATGGACCCCGCTTCATCATGGAGATCAACGCCACAATTACTTCGAGTCACCTTTCCAATGTATCTCTTCAATCCTCCTGGCGAATCTTCCGGTGATATCCGCTGATGTGTGTCCTCAATGGATTAGATTTTACTTCGGGACTTCATCTCCTTTGTCTAGTCATTAATCCATGCATTACATTGAAATCTGGATCGCCCGAGAGCCATTGATCCGAACTACTTATGGGATATCCACTATTGAAAATCACATGTCCGCTTTTGCTTCAGGTTTCAAGCCTAAAATGAACTATTTTGAAATGTCGCCATGAAAGCTCAAGGCCGACATTATCCGCTATACCATGGACTTGGTCATCCTGCTATCTTTTGACAGCTATGTGTGATAAAATTTGGCTCATCGTGGATGGTATGCTCCTCAAGGAAGTCGCCAAGAATGCACGCCTAAAGGCCTTTAGCCTTTGGGTTGTGGAGTGGAGTTCAAAAAGCATCATGTTGAGGACCACATGCTGATATGTAAACTATCTACTTGAAAAGAAAGAAAACACACATGCTCCAAAAGGAGCTTATTTATGTACAAACCTACACTAACTGATTTTAAAATATGGGGCTAGGTGACAACAAACTTCCACCGTTACTCAAGTGTACCTCTAACTGAAAACTTTCTTACTCCGCCACTGATCAACAAGAGATAATAAAACTGTGGTAGCAAAATGATTACATCTTTCATATTACCCCCCAAGGTTGAAGGTATGAAAAATATTGAGGGGTTCAATACATGGAGAAAATGCAACTCCATGCACTCCTCCACAGGGTCATAAAATGTGGGTGATAAAACCTACTAGATGGGTAGCAGAAAGCCTACTTTAATTTATAGTTGTTCACCTTTGGTTGAATGTTTGTGTCAAGCACATGTGAGTGAAAGGCTGGTGCAGGATGTTGATCCACTTATCCTTTGTCTGCTTCGACAACATTGGCTAGATGAGGGCAAGAAATATCTTCACGATATCAATGAATGGGTGTCTCTCCTTAACATGTTTCCAATCTTCTCGGGAAATAGAAAAAGAACAAATCTCATCCATGAATGAAGAATATTCGCTTATGTACTCACTTTCCCTATCAATCTAATCTTCACCGCATCTTACTCATGAGGAAGAATCTATCATTTGCAGGATGTGGAGTACAAGCTTCTTACAACAGTCATAAAAAATAAGATGATCTAGGTAAATCCTCTCGTAATATGAATTAAAAGCATCGTGAAATCCTTCAAAGAATGGATACTAGCAGTAGGGATAGATTGACACCATTCATGAGCTTCTTCCTGTAAATAAAATTTGAAAATATTGATCAATACATCCTCATGAAAGATGCCATGTTCAAACATGCACATATGAAATTTTAATAAGTTCTCACTAGGCTGGTCATGCTTGTTTCCTCTAAATCGTGTAAGATAATCATCCCATTCATTAACTAGAGGCACGAGATGTGGATAACCATCTATGGATGAAATATTGAATGGGGAAAAAACTCTTGTCCAGGATTGCCTCCATAGCCATTTAATTTGTTTCGTTGAGTCACCAACGATTCTCGATAGTGGAGTCTCCAGTTATATTTTCAACGTTGACCACCATGGTGAAAGATAGGCGTCAAGAATGGTCCGTGATTCGCACCAACTAAACCGGATTTATTCGTCGCTCTCCCATGGAAGATATCTTTCACTTCGCCCCGACAACGACGCCATTAATGTTAAGACCGAGATTCAACCAAACTACAAGAGGGTAAGCCCAAGACGCATAAAAATAAAAGTAAAAGGATTAAAATGAGTTGAGAAGGTGGATCAATAAGACTATAGAGAGAAAGGATACTGTAAGTAACCTGAGATTAGTTTATAGGAAACCACATTGGGATATGGAGTCATAAATATCATGAGAATAAGGAAGGTATTTAAACCACCTATCAAAAAAGGTGAATGTGTCGATAAGGAGTAAAAGAAGACAAAAATGTTTGAGTGATGAACCAATAAAAATGGGAAAGATGACAAGATCCTCTCATCACTTTAGAATCCATATATAGATTAGAGAGATCCTACATCTAGATAATAAGAAAAACAAAGAATATCTAATGAACCATGCAATATGGGCATGATGATAGCGCAATAGGATCCTCCATCACCTCAGAATCCATAAATTAGAGAGACATTCAAATAATAAGGAAAACATGGTCTCGAGTGATGAATCATGAATATGGAAAGATAGAAACAAAATCCTCCATCGGCCAAGAATCCATGAATCATAGATACTACATTCATATAAGAAGGAAAGCATGAAACAACATACAAACCACAAAAGACAATATGATAAAATGATTCAAAGGAATCTTCAATAACATATATTTACAATCCAATCCGTCAGGCATACAAACTAAAAAATTACAGAGCCCTACTCCTGAAAGTCACTCAGATCTCCTGCTTATGAAGAACACCCCCTTCCCTCAAAATAAAGTCTTATCTATTTATAATCATCTCAGTCCACAATTGTCGTGAGTGACCTGGCTATCACATTCAATGCTTTAAGTCTGTGCCTTCTTATGTCAGAGTGTGGGTGTATGCCTTTGTCAGACATAGACTTAGATCAGGATGGGCCTTTCTGATCTTTGTGGTACCGCATGATGACAATCTAGTCCTCTCGACCATGGCTTATACACATTCTATTTATGTACCGAGATGAGGTTTCAACTACCAAACCCTGCTCATTAACTGAATCCTCCTCAGCTTTGGGACGAGGCTCAATGCCTGTGGGCCAACACGCCACTTCTCTTTGGATTAAATGCTATATAGAACGGATTTGTAGGTCGTGAAAAGTGGTTTGGATTCACACCTCTATTGAGTTTGCATTCACCACCTTCTGGCACATAGATTTTTAACTATACCACTTGCCGAATTGCGTGACCGCTCAATAATTTAATGCTCGAAAGCAAGTTATGTCCCTCAAGAATGAAGCATGGCCATAGATCTCGTCACAATATGATCCGAAAGCCATGCTTTTTCTTCCACACACCACTCTTAGATGGAACCTTCTTCTGTCATGATATCAACTAGCCGCCCACAATTACTTTGGGAGTTCAGACTCGTGCCCTTCCAATGTATAGCTCTTTTCAATCCTCCATGATTCTTCCGCGGAGATCCATTCATGTGTGTCCTTAGCCTTCAATGTATTATATTTACTTCGGGACTTTGGATCCTCTATCTATTCATTAATCCTTGTGCTAATTTGAAATATGGATCGCCCGAGAGTTGTTGATCTAAATTATTCATGGGATCTCCACTACTGAAAATCGAGCTTCATTCACTTTTCTTGTTTGTGTTTCAAGCCCGAAATGGACCATTCTAAATGTTGCACTTCATGCTCAAGATCATCTCTGTGTATACCACGTGACTTGGTCATTTTGTGATCTTGGCACTATATGTGATAATATTTGGCTCCAAAGGGATGGCATTCTCCACGCTAAGAGTGTGCGTACCAAGCCTTAGCCTTTGTCAGGAGTTGAGTTCAAAAAATCCCCGATGAGGACCACGTGTTGATATGTACACTATATACTTGAAAAGAAATCAAACACACGTTCATAAGGAGATTATTTTATTTAAAACTACACTAACTAATTTTAACAGCTAGACAACAAACTTCCACCATAGCCACTGCTAACTTCTAACGAAAATTTCTTTCTTCAATAACGATCAACAAGAGATAATAAAACTATGGCAGAAAAATAATTACATTTTTCATACTACCCCCCAATGTCAAAGGTATGACAAAGCTTGAGGGCTCCATGTACTCCTCCACAGGGTCCTAAAATAGGTGATAAAACCTACTAGATGGGTAGTAGAAATCTTTCTTTGCTTTATAGTTTCTCACCTCTAGTTGAATGTTTGTGGCAAGCACAAGTGAGTGAAAGGCCAATGCAGTCTATTGATCCACTTATCCTTTGTCTGCTCCGACAACATCGGCTAGCTGAGGGAAAGAAATCTCTTCATGTATATCAATGAATGGGTGCTTCTCCTTAACATGTCGCTTTTAATGTTCTTTCTTAGATATAGAAAGAGAACAACTTTTCATCCACCACTACGAATATGCTCTTTTTCCTTTTACTTTCCCTATCAATATGATGTTCACCAGACTCATCACATGAGAAATACTCTATCACATGCTGGATGTGGAGCACGCCTACAAAACCATAAAAATAAGATCACCGAAAATCCTATCAGAATAATATGAATTAAAAGCATCAGCGAAAAATCCTTCAAATAATTCGATAATAGCAAAGAGGGAGAGATTGACACCATTCACGCGCATCTTATCTAAAGCAAATTTGAACATCTTTATCAAGATATCCTCGTGAAAGATGCCATGTTCAACCATGCACATATGAAATTTACCAAGTTCACTAGGTCAAGTCATGCTTTTTTCCTATGAATATCGAAAGATAATCATCCCATTCAATTACAGTCGGCACTGGATGTGGAAAAACAACTATATCTGAAAATTCGAATGCGTTTGTCCATACCGCACCATTTGATTTTTCTTTCTTCAGTGGATTCACCAACATATTTTGCATAGTGGAGTCGCCACAGATTTTCAAATCATGGAGTCACCATGCAGAAAGATAGAAGTCAAACCATGTGTCTAGCTTCGCTCAATTATCTAAAACTGGATCTATTCATTGTCTTTCTCCCATGGAATATATCTTCACTTCCATCCCCGACAATGACATCATTAATGTTAGCACTGAGAATTCCTCAGATTGCAAGAGGGTAAGACCAGTACCCATCAAAATGAAAGTAAAAGGATTAAATGGGTTGAGAAGGTGGATCAATAACAATGTAGAGATGAAAATATAACATAAGTAACTGTAGATCAGTTCGGAACCATTGGACTATGGAGTCATAAACACAGAATAAGGAAGGCATTTAAAACCACTCCATCTAAAAAAGATTAATGTGTCGATAAGGATATAGAAGAAAAAAAAAAAAAAAAAAAAAAAAAAAAAATGGGCAAGATGACAATAGATCCTCTACCACCTCGTGAACTATATAAGAGATATACTACATCTAGAAAATAAGAAAACAAATATATGAAGAACTACGAAAGATGCAAGGATAAAGCGAGATCCTCCATCACCTTATGGATCCATAAATTAGAGAGATTGCATTCAGATAATAAAGAAAACATAAGGGTATGAGTGATGAATGATGAACATGGGAAAGATAGAAATAAATCCTCCATCGCCTTAGGAATCCATGAATCACAGATACTACATTCAAACAAGAAGGAAAACATGAAACAACGTACAAACTAAGAAGATAGTATGATAAAAATGATTCAAAGGAATCTTCAATAACATATATTTACAATCCAAGCCCACAGGCATACAAACTGAAAAATTATAGAGCCCTGCTCCTGAAACACACTTGACTCTCCTGCCTATGAAGAACACCCGCTTCCCTCAAAATAAAGGATGATCTATTTATAATCAGCTCATTTCACAACTGTTAGGAGTGTGACCTGGCTATATCGTTCAATGCTTTACGTCTGTGCCTTCTTCTATCAGACTGTGTGTGTATTCCTTTGTCAGATGCAAAATCAGATCAATATGGGCCTTTATGACCTATGTGGTGTTATCACTGAAATTTCATCCGCACAGGGCGACAAGAACTCCGCATCGTCAACACAGAAAAACAGTCGTTCATGGCACAAAAATTAATTCCACAGCACAGCAAAAGGGTCAAAACTATGCAAAATGGCCAAAAAATTACAAAGCGTTATGCACCCACTGGGTGCGCGCGCGTGCGCACACAACATCTTTGTACTTGGAGCGCATATGCGCGGTTGTGGGGTGAAAAACCTGCGCGCCTGCCAAACGACGCATTTATGAAGCTGGTCGGCCTCCCAACCACTAATGGATTGGCTCCCAAGTCGATTTGACATCAAATCCGAGCTCAATCTGTGTGGGGAGGCTGGTCAAAGACCTAATTGTGCCCTAAAGAGCCCCTTTTCACATTCAAA
>SNQJ01S0114210.1:11728-36670 GCA_010110895.2 Picea sitchensis | reverse complement strand
ATCCTTGTCTTCCATGCTCTGAAGTTAGAGGCTCCATCTAGCTTGTTCTCAGACTTCATAGAGTTCATCATGGCTTGTTTGACTTGGTCAAACCCTAGATTTGACCAGAAATTCAAACTTCATGTCTTGGTCTTCTGAGAGTACCAAGAGATGCTTTGGGCTAGGGCACACTGATCTATCTAGAGATTAGGTCAATATCGTCACTTAAGGTTCCTCGACAAGAGGTTTAGGGTTTCTGCAACTGCTTCTACTGGTAACCCTAGCTGCAGTGCTTTTGGAAACTGCTCCTGCTAGTAACTCTAGCGACAGTACCTCAACGAGCTCAATATCTAGCGGCTATGTTTCCTTCCAGCATTTTATGCTGACTGAAGGGGTGTGGGCCCATAACCTGTTAGAATATAGAATATGGTGTGCTCGTTTTACCATTGACGATACCTTCGTCACCCAACCATAGGCTGAAGCCTCCCTCTGAGCACCTTAACCTTGATTGAGAATTCCTCTGGAAGAAAACCATAGGCTAGATAGCCAAACAAAGAGTAGCGCATCAATCCCCAAGGATAGCGCATCACAAAAGAATGATCAGATGTTCCAAACCCTATCCAAGAGATATTCAAGAAAAAAATGAGATATTGCTGCTACTGCAGCTGCACCAGCTCTTCCTCCAAACCTGCGCACAAGATTGCAACTGCAGTGTGCACCAAACTGCAGAACTGCAATTTTGAGATGTGACAAATGAGAACTGGCGCCCTGTATTTATAGTAGTTCTACCAGTTTTGGTGGGGCTGACTTCTCCTTCTGGACAAGTGTCTGTTCAGTATATTATTATAATTTCTGGCTGACTTCTTCTCTTGGAGGCTAATAGCCTAATATAAATTATCTTCTTGAGACGACAAGGTTTCTAGGGTTATTAGCCAACTCATTAGGGTTTCTCTTGCTTCCCGAAGTCTTCTATTCTCGTCAGGTTCACACGTGGGGGTAAATACCTCCCGCATCTAGAAAATGGGTTTTTAAAAAGAAGTTGAATGAATAAGGCAAAGTGGAGAAATACAAATCTCGGTTAGTAGCAAAGGGTTATTCCCAGGTTGAGGGAATTTATTTTGGTGATATTTTTTCTCCTGTTTCCAAGTTAACTTCTATTAGATTTATGTTATCTATTGTTGTTGTGTTTGATTTTGAAGTAGAATAGATGGATGTGAAGACAAAATTCCTATATGGGGATCTAGAAGAAGAAATCTATATGAAGCAGCTATAAGGATTTGTTGTGAAGGGAAAGAAGGAGATGGTATGCAAGCTAAAAAAGAACATGTATGGTTTAAACCAATCACCAAGGATGTCGTATAAAAAATTTGATACTTGTATGTTGGGACTTGGCTTCACAAGAAGAAAAGAGGAATATTGTGTGTATTTTAAATTAATTGTTGATCATTTGATTTATTTGGTCTTGTATGTGGATGACATGTTGCTAATAGGAAACAACAAAGAGATTATCCAGGATGTGAAAACTCAGTTGTCCTCTAAATTTGACATGAATGATTTTGATGTTGCAAATTTCATTCTGGGCATGTAAATTAACAAATATTGGAAAAACAGGAAACTCTGGTTAAATCAACAAAAATATGTGGAGACAATATTACAGAGGTTTAATATGAACGAATGTAAAATGTTTAGGGTCCCTATTCCTATAGGTGTAAATTTATATGTGGATCAGTGTCCCAAGACACAAGAATAGGAGGAGGACATGTCTCATGTTCCTTATGTGAGTGTGGTTGGTAGTTTGATGTATGCAATGGTATGTACTAGACCGGACATTGCACATGCAGTGGGAGATTTGAGAAGGTATATGTCAAAACCAAAGAAGAAGCATTCGACAACAGTAAAGAGGGTTTTAATGTATTTGCATGGAACTTCTAGCTATGGTTTGTGCTACCAAGGAAGACCAGGATTGGACAAAGTTTTAGATATGCATGGATTTGTAGATGCAGACTGGGCTGGAGATTTGGATTATAGGAGATCTAAAAAAGGGTATGTGTTTTACCTGTTTGGAGGAGCAATCAGTTGGATGAGCAAAATACAATTTGTAGTGGCACTTTCAACTATAGAAGTTGAATACATGGAAACCACTCATGCAAGCAAGGAAGCAGTATGGTTACAAAGATTGTGTTCAAGTATTGGGTTGGAACAACAAGCTATAAGGATATATTGTGACAGCCAGAGTGAAATTTTTTTGGCAAAGAAACCAACTTATCATTCAAAGACAAAGAATATTGATGTTCTATATCACTTTGTGAGAGACATGGTTGAAGAAAAGAAGGTGTTGTTGATGAAGGTGGACACTTTGAAGAATGTTGCAGATTCATTAACAAAATTTATGACCACTGAGAAGTTCTCTTGGTGTATAGGATCTATGGGCATTGCTACCATGGATTGTTGACTATGTAACCTTGTAACCCCCCGTATGCAAAGAAAACAACAAGTGGGGAAATGTGGGGTATGTGTTACATTCTTTAAATGACTAGCCATAGTGTCTCCTACGTTGATCCCGACGTGCAGGGGGGTTTGAGGGTGGGATTTGTTTCCTCGGGAAATGTGTCTCCTTTTTTGCTCATTTTTGTGTCACCTCAATTTTCGTGTCCATTGTTGGGAGATTTTTCGACACATGGTTTTTGGTCAATGGTTTTCTATTTCTGGTTAAGGAATTAGGGTTGTTGACTAATCCAGGTCATTTCATTAGGGTTTTGGATGTCGCTGGATCCTATATGTATATTGTATTGTAAACAATGTATGATGTGAATGAATATAGAATATGTCTGTTTTCCCGATTTGGGTTTCCAGGGGAAAAATCTCTGTGTAATGTGTCTATTTTCCATTTTATCTTTTATGTTCTTTTACAGAAAATATGTTTGTAGTAAATAATTGTACAAGGTTAAAATCTACAATAATTGTTTTTGTGGTTAGCCTACATTTATTGGTTTGATGACCATAATTATTTCACTTGTGGAATTCATCATTGTACTATTGTAAAGGAGAGAATGAATTATGATTTCTTTTCTCTACACCATTCTTGTTGTTCTTATATCTTTGGATATTTCTTGGTTTGTAGTTTCTATAGGATTTACAATGTACTTCTTTGTGTCCAAAGTTATTGCATGAGTAGAAATATCCAAGAAAGATATGTTGATATCTCTTAGGAGGAGTTATTCTATCCATTCTATTCCATTTGTCTTTTTCTCTTTTGTCGGAGGTGCATAATTCATCTTATTATGAATAGTATTTAATGGTACCTTCTACATCTTGTTATTTTCAATTTTTAAGGTTCTCTTAAAAGAATATGCATAATTGATTTTCCTTTTGTCTTTCTTCTATGTTGCAAATGTTGACTCTTGATCATATCCATGTCCTCTCTTATCCTTTGGTGATATTTGACTATTCAAAATGTCATCCAATATTTTTGAACTATTTTCAAACCCTGAGTGATTCTTCCCTTTCTCAAGTTCCTTTTCTAGAAGGACAATTTTAGTTTCTCACTTTTCACATTTTTGTTGTTTTCATTAAGTTTTTCAATTAAGACCTCTTCTATTATTTTGGATTCTTGGAGTTGAGTCTTCAAATCAATGATGACTTGTTCATTTTCCTTGACAATTTTTGAGATTTCTCTTTCTCTTGATTTATGTGCTTCCTCAAACTCCAATAACTATTCTTTTAGTGATTTAGTCTTCTTTTTATATTGTCTAAGCTCTTCCAAAGTGTTATCACTCCATAATTTTCCTTGGTTGTATAAGGAAAACCCAGAGGTAACCAAAAACCAACTTTTAGATTGGAAGATATCCCTTCCAACCCAGAGAGGGATCTCTTTGATAACTCAACCACATAAAAGAATGGGTATTTAATAAGAAAAATGGCTAGGTATTCAGTTGAGTGAGGTTTTTCAAAATGCGGTGGCAAGGTTGAGTGAAATACCCATTCAGCATGGAGTCATAATAAAGAAATGTCAAATCAAAGCTTTCAAAACCAATTAATATGAACAAATTCACTTCAAAGGCTAGGTAGCTAGAAATATGTCAGTCATCACATCTATTCTAATATGGCGGTGAGAAGAAAGAAACACATCAATTATAACAGAGCACATGTCAGTGGATGAATTTTGTTACAATACCAGAAGACTAATGTAGGAAAGATGAATGTGAGATAAAGTGAATCAAAGATGAATTCTCTATCTATAATAATCCATTCATAATAGAGTAATAAAAATAATGATAAGAGAGATGGAAAACATTCACAAAGAAAAAATACTATAGATTACCAACACAAGAATCTTTGAGACAAAATGTCCAAAAATCTCTACTCAAAAGATTTTCATTAACACAAAAAACATATACAATACCCAAAGAAACTTTTTCCTCAAATTCCAAACCTCTTCACCCTTTTTTCCTTCACCATATATGAGTAGTATGATATGGTATAGGTATACCATGTTGAAACACCCCTCACAAGTGAAATATCTCTGGATCACTCGCAACAACTTGTCATGGTGTTCTTGCATATGGTTCATTGGCACCACTTTGAGAGATTTTCATTCTAATATTTTGGCTTAAAATAATTATTATAGTATGAAGAATCCAAAGACATCCCCTTGAACCACCTCTCACCTTCCAGGGGAATTTTTGTAGCTATTATAATTGTCTTCTTTGTGACCTGAAATTCCAGTGATCCAACTCTTGTTTTGACTTTGTTTGCACAGGGGTAGACCCAGGGTTCAATGCTTAACAACACACCAACAAAACCCCGACTACCGGCCCTTTCAGAAACACCTGCGAAGCAGATGAAGTCTCAACCGAGGTAGAAGCAGGGGACGTTATAGGACGCAGGGGTCTGTAACCAAGATGGGACATAGATCTATGATAATAAAACTTTGCAGTGTATTTTTCTAATGCTTATAAGGTGACATGCATTAGTTTACTAACCCCATTAACTTCACAGAACATAAATATAGATCGACGCAATAACAATTGAAAATATACCCAGAGCACTTAGCACTTAGCACGATAATTTAGATCTAGCATTCATTTACAGTAAGGCACATAAGCAACAACAGATCTATATATAATTCATAATAATCAAAGCACTAGACAGATTCATAACATAAATAACACAACACAAAGCAAACCAAAGACACAATATATATGTGGTTCACCCCAGTGTGGGGCTACGTCCACCAACCGCTTCACCTCTTTATTATTCATCTGAATATTACATTCATCCACTCCTTTGCACTAAGCCATAGAGTCAAGCTTCACACTGGACATGAGATCTGCGCACTGAGCACCAGATCCTCCTTCCAAAAATAGGTCAAGGCACATAGCCAACTCTCTATCAAGCACAAAGCCTTAACACATATAAATTCCCTTGAATAGAGAAACTTGAACTAATAACACTTAGCTCTCCAAAACGTCTACTTCTACAATATATTCTTATTTATTTATATATTTACAAACCCTTACAATAGGGCCCAACATGGGAAAACCCATGGGATGACATCACATAAACCTATTACAAAAACCCTAGAGAATCCCTTATTGGGTCCACATATCTCGCAAAAATGAGTGAGATCCACGATATCAGATCTTCCTATGCTCTCCATCTTCAACAATCATTTCAAAGTACAAAAGTGGGCCAAAACTGACCAATGTTTCCTCAAACTTGGTCGAGGGCCAACATTCCCCCAACACTCACCTGTGACTTGTCCTGAGTCATTCAAGTATGGACAATGTTGCTTCGAAGGCCTCGATCTTAACTCGGGTTTCCTCAACTTGCTTCTTCTTTTGGGCCTCCTGCTCAGCGAGCTCTTGGATCATATACTATGTAACAGGACCTACCAAGAGTTGTTCCACTGATGCAACCACTCGGTCCAATTGTGAGCCTTGTCCATCAATCTCTTCAAAAACCTTGCAGGCTTCATCCTCCACAGGTTGCAGCTTCTGCATGACTTCCATCACCTTTCCCTGGAGGGTAGTGATTTGTTGTTGTACTACGTGTTGCTCCTAGGATCTCTTCATTCTTTCAACTTCGGTGAGGAGCTTCATCTATGCCTGCACCGAAAATTCCTTTTGTTGCACCTCCTATAACTGTGCTTCTAGATTTCTTAGCTCTGGATCCTCGGTGACGTTAATATGTCTGGGCGCTCCTGTCACTTAGTTGTTTTCACTCTGAGGTGAGGGATCTTATCATTACTATTGTGTTCTTAATGATTTCCTCCCTCTGGTCATGCACCTCTTGTGGGGTTCTCGACACTACTTGGGCCTCCAATTCTGCTATCTCGTCTTGAAGATGCTGGATGATCTCAGTGAGCTTCACTAATTGAGCCTTGACTTGCTCCTCTTATGCCAAGCCTAGCATAGAGTGACATGATTTACTCACTAGTTCTTTGACCATGTCCCACTCTATGAGCAACTTCTCCTTTTTTCTCTATAGCTGGGATTTTTCCTCCTGGAGCTTCGCCTGAAGCTCTGCTTTCTCACTTTCCTTTGCGACTACATTTTCCTGCGTTGCTCTTAATTGTGCTAAGACTCCATATTTCTCTTGTTTCAAGGCTTCTGTAACCTTATCCTTCTCTTCTTGGAATCTTTGAAGTCGAGCTTCTGTCGCATCCACAAGTCTTCTCAATTGGGCTGGTTCATCCCCCAATTTTGCAGTTTGTGACAAGGAAAGTGCAGACGACGCAGTAGGAACTGTGTGGACCAACCAAACAACTTGTTTTACTTCCTTCAATTCCTTCCTGGTCCTTCCATATAAATCATCTTTATTCTCTCCATATCTCTGCAGTATGTCTTTAGATGCATCCTCCATGGCTCTGTGGACCAAACTGATGTCATCATCCGTGAGGGTGGCTTCCAACTGAGGTTTATTAGCACGCGTCTTCTTCCTGACTGAAGGTTTCTTTAGGTAAACCTTTCTCTTCTACGGTGTTGTTGTCCCAGTAGGGGGGTATTCATGTGGTGTAGCTTTGACTCCTCCCTGTTCTTCTTATCTTTCATTTCCTCCTCCCTATCCTTCTTTTTTGTCTTCTCCTCCTCTTCCTCCTAGTGAGTCAGATCCATTATCTTCAAAAGCGTTTTCCTCTTCATCTCTCTATATATCCTGGACTTCTTCTTTCTTTTTCTTCTTCATCCCATTGGATTATCCGACATGCTCGACCCAGGTGACTATGGGGATTACTATGGTGTCAATGTCAGTGAGTTATGCATCAGTGAAAGGTACAAGAAATTCCTCTATCCACTCCTTTGTAATTTTCTCCATATCGTCATCTGTTATCTTGTAGTGCGACTGTAATTCTTTCTGGTTCTCGTCTCTACACGCAGTGATGTAGATGAAATGTGGATCTATGTGAAACTTTTCTATTGGTCGGTACTAGTAGAAGGTGTATTGTGTCATGCATGGAAATGATTCAATGGAAAACTTCAATTGTTGATAGTATGCATGAAACACAGCGTTGGACTGCCACTGCTTCGTCATGTCATTGGTGTACCACAGGGTTGAAAACCAAGTGGCCAATGACTCCGAGGGTTTGATCTCTATGAAGGTGGATCCTTTAGGCATTTTCCAAGTGAAAAATGCAATCAAAATGATCAACTAGCTCTAATGGAATTCATATCCCAAATCCTGGGCTTCGCGACAATCCTTCTCCAACTCATTGACGAGGTAGTTCACCCAGTTCATCTGCATTCCCTCCACACATTTTCCTGCAAGGTCCACCAAAAACTCGATGACATGGGTGGGGCAGTTCTTCCTTACGCACTTTCCAGCTATGAGTTGGAAAGTGAGTCGCACTACCCCATCCTGTATAGAGGCTACCTTGTAACCTCACTTTCCTTTCTCTACTTCTCCATAAGCTTCCTTGATGCGCTGCGCCAGGGAATGGTCTAAGGCCTTCCCTAGATAAAAGTGCTAATGGTCAGGACCCTTCACACTCAAGCCTATGATCTGGTGGATCAGCAATGGATCCACAATAATCCTTTTGTCGAGACACACATATCCGCCATGATAGAATGATCGAAGGAGTTTAATGCAAGTGTTAACCTCCTGGTGGCGGCCAAAATGTAGGATCTTCATCACATTCAACACGGTGGATTGTGCCAGCCCCTTAATCCATGGTTGTGAGATGAGGTGAGGCTTCTTCCTAGTTATCTTCGTCAAGTAGAGGTGGGGTGCTAACATAGCATAGTTCTTCATGTCTCCTAAATTGAATTCATTGTTCTTTAATAGCAGGATCTATCCTAACTGACTCCCGACTATGCGTATACATTTCAGAATGTACACAGTGAACACAACATACTCAAAATCTCGGGGAATGTTGTCGCATCTAATAGCACCAGCCAATGGTGGGATATACTTGGGTAGAATCGATGGGATCTGCTTTGCATTAGACAAATCACTGTGGTGCTTACTTCGATGCTCAGTCACGAGGTTGACATGGCCAGAATGACGTCTAGTCGAAGGGGGAGCCTACAGTCCCCTAGTCGACGATGTCTGGACACCTTTAGATATCAGTTTGTCGGACATTATCTTCTTGAGGAATTCCTCTACAGACTTCTCTAATTCACTAGGTTCTCTCAAAATTCTAACTTTTAAGAAGACAGGTCAAGGTAGACGAATGGATAGGCAAAGTAGACAAGTAGACAGGCAGGGTCTAGTTTCAGATAACATAGCTTGACACTTGGACAATTCTTTTTTTAGCTCAATCAATCACGGGTAGAAAAAAGTGTTCTCGGTGCAGCGTTCAATGGGTTAAATAAGCATTGCATCATAACATATTCTTCCAACAGCCAAGAATGTTTCCATCAATGTGAATCTGTCCATTATGGCATGGTCTCAACATCCAAAAGTGGTCCATCAGCCCATAAGTATGTTTTCTAACCATTTTGAAGCATCGTTCTAACGGTCGGGGTGCCTCCAAAGGTCATATAACTTCTCTAGGGAAAATTCCTATTCTACATAGTCCTGCTATTCCAGTGAGGTTCAAATCCCACGAACCTGCCTCCTACGAGGTTCCATCTTACGAAGTCTTCCATCTGGTTTCTGTAGCTTCTTGCATCTTTTCCAACTTAGATTTCTTTTTATTGATCTTCCTTTCCTTCTTTCCTATGATCTGAGTCTCTCTAACTATTTCTGGAATCCTCTTTCCATTTTTATTCTTATCTTCCCCTAGCATAGTGACTTCGCACTGCTGATGTTCCCTCACAGGGTCTGAAGTTAATATCCCTTTTCTTAACACTTCGTGGGTGGATATACTTCTTTCTTGAATTGATAGGTCATTCAAACCTTCTTTCACTCTTTCATCCTTGATATCTAATTCTCTTACTTTATGTTCCTCCAACGTTATTACTCCATTCTATTGCTTCGTCTTATCATCTTGTTCTTATATTAGTTGGTCTATTTTTCTAGCTATGAAATCCCTTAATTCTTGATTTTTCTTTTTGTAGCTTCTTCCTCTGCTTTTCTTCTGATCAGATCTTTCTCAATCCAAGTCTTACCTAAAAAAAGTGGGAAAGGGGCATTGTCCCCAACAAACTTAATGATTTCAAATTCCTCTTCAGTCGATGTTCCATGAACAATAATAGGTACATTAGTAACTCTTCCACATAGGGTTATCATATTTCCTTTAAACAAGCCTATCCTTCTCAACGAAGGTATAACAGTAGGCTTTCCCAAAAATTTCCAAGTTCCTTCTGTCATAATATTTACTTGTGTTTCCTCATCCAAGGCAAAGTCTATATCGAAGTCTTCTATTCTTGCACTTATGCGCTATTTTTCTTTCAGGATATCTAGTAAACTGACATCTTTATGAACATCCATTGTTTCTTCCAACTGTGATAACGTAGTCTGAACTTCCTCTGACCTTTTCTCTTTAGAAATTTCTAACATTCTCTTAGTATTTTGACTTTCTTCATAATTTTCTTGTCTTCTGTTCATCCTTTCAACTTTAGCAATCATCCTTGGACAATCCTCAACCTCATGACCAAAAATATTACAACAAAGATAAATAGGGCCTACCTCAGGACATTCCTTAGCATGGTGTCCCAGTCTTTTGCAATTACAACACAATGTCAATCCTATTTTTTTTTTAAACGTTCCCCAACCTCTCTTGTACTGCGCACTAGGATCATAGTGTTGGATCTGCAATCTGAAAAAAAAGACATTATAGGTTCCTGCATCCACTTGTTAGTCCAAAAATTCTTTCTATGCATAGGAATAACATATATATCCTCATTTCCATTAAATTTACTCAAATCAACTCTTTCTTTCAACTGTGTCCTAGCCTTCATACTAGGACAAAACCTATTAAACATACTTAAATTCATGCTTTCGAAACAAAAATTTTCACTTATCTTTCTTTTGTCAAAGCACAAAGATTTACCTCTTTTATGATATTACCTCTTTTCTTCAGATCAGATTTATTTATTATCACAAAAATCTACATGTCAAGTAGATTATTGCGCACTTCAGCAGTAGATCTATGCACAAAGCTTCTCTTTTTCTTTACATCAGTTCTCGACAATCATAGTTTCAGGTCTCAGCAACAGAACCATTTATTGGCACAGGGGCAGACCCAGGGTTCAACACTTAACAATGCACCAAAAAAGACCCGACTACCGGCCCTTTCGGAAACACCTGTGAAGTAGGTGAAGTCTCACCTGAGGTAGAAGCAGGGGGGGTTACAGGACACAGGTGTCTGTAACCAAGTTGGGACACAGATCTGTGATAACAACACTTCGTAGGGTATTCTTTTAATGCTTATAAGGTGAAATTCATTAGTTTACTAACCCTATTAACTCCATTGAACATAAATATAGATTGGTGCAGTAACAATTGAAAATATACCCAGATCACTTAGCACGATAAGTTAGATCTAGCATTCATTTACAGTAAGGCACTTAAGAAATAATAGATCTATCTATCATTCATAATAATCAAAGAACTGGACATATTCATACAATAAATAAAACAACACAAAGCAAACCAAAGACACAAGATATTCGTGTTTCACCCCAATGTGGGGCTATGTCCACCAACCACTTCGCCTCTTTATTATTCGTCTGAATATTACATTCATGCACTCTTATGCACTAAGCCACAGAGTCAAGCTTCACATTGGACAGGAGATCTGTGCACTGAGAACCATATCCACCTTCCAAAACTAGGTCAAGGCACAGATCCAACTCTCTATCAAGCACAAAGCCTTAACACATATAGATTACCTTGCACAGAGAAACTCAAACTACTAGCACTTAGCTCTCCAAAAATTCTACTTCTACAATATATTCTTCTTCATTTATAGATTTACAAACCCTTACAATAGGGCCCAACATGGTAAAAACCATGGGCCGACATCACATAAACCTATTACAAAAACCCTAGAGAACCCCTTAATGGGTCCACATAGCCAGAAAAATTGGGTGATATCCGTGATCTCAGCTCTGCCTGGGTGCTCCATCTTCGACCATCGTGTCGAAGTCCAAAAGTGGGCCAAAACTGACCAAGGTTTCCTCAAACTTGGTCGAGGGCCAACAAACTCCATCAAAATTCATGCAAAATTTCTTGGCTACCTCAATGTGACCTCCCTAAAAATTTTCACAGAAGGTGAGGCACCCCACTATTTGAAAAGATTCTCTAAAGATGGGATTTGAATCCAACAATTGCAGACCCTGGGGTTTGAACCTCACTATATCACCTCTTTTGTATATATTCTTATTTTTCTTTTTATGATCCATACTTGTTGGTGGAGAGTAATATGATTATGTTGGGTGTAGAGGGTAGCAAAGTTTAAGTAGCATGTAGGAAATCTTAGAGCGTTAAGGTTTATTTAAGAGACAAATCTTTTGGTAGTAAGAAATTTTGCAACAGATTGGACCTTTTGCAGTGAACAAGAGATTAGAAAAATACAAGGATAAAAAATATTTGATAACATAGGGTTAAATAAACTGAGAAATATGTAGTAGTAAAACAAGCTTCAATGGCGTCCAAGGATATATTAGGCTTTATAATTTCACAGTAGATTAAACTTTCACAACAAACTGAAACTTTCGCAGCAAACTAGAGTTTTGATGATTTTAGAAAAGAAACAACACATGAACCTATAAACCCAATTTACAAGGATATCATTGACTCCCATTACTGACTCTCATAACTAACTGACCGTTATGGATATAGGTTATTTATGCAGTGATTTGACATTGACAATTGGTCGCCACAAAATGCTAGGAGGTTCTGCAGCAAAATTTAAATTGAATGGCTACAGGTCCCTAAAAGGTACAATTTGGATTGGAAGGACTAAGTAACCTTTTGTACATGTGATATCATGATCTCATGAGTATTTAAATACATGATTTAATAACTTTAAGACTCACCCTTTTCAAATGATGACAAAGGATTGTGGAATAACAATGTGACAAAACTAAATTGACCTTGAAAAAGACTAACCACTCACCTATATCTTGAGATGATGCTCTAATTCCCTTATACATGACTCACTCTAACCCAAAATCGATTCATAAGTGAGTGAACCCAAAAAATTTGTCATGGAACACTAACTCTAGGACCTGGACACATGGTTTTTAAAGACTAGACATGACCACAAGACTCAACAATAAACAAAACAAAATGTTTTGACTTTGTAAATTTACACATACTAACATGGGCTCCAATCGGGTTGATATCCTCCTTGTGAGGTAGAAAAGAACCAACAGACTAGTGACTTATCTATTGGGATTATTCTAAGGTTTGAACACTACATAAAAAATCATACAAGCTTGAACTATTCATACTTATTTATATACAAGATGAACTGAAATCATACTAACAATCACCCTTTTGAATATTAGGGTCTTCACCTTGGGCTTCAAATTATTCAAAGTGTCATCCACACCTGCAAATTTTGATAATAAAATGAATATTTACAATGAAATGAATAGATCAAGTTGCTTTCAAGTTAGATAATGTTTTAAGAACCTCCCATTGACTGGACCTCCAACAAGAAGTTCTCCATTCAACTCCTCTAAAATGTAGGCATTGTTTCCATGATAAGAAAAACTCTTATAGGATCCCTTCCAGAAATGATTGAACTTCCCATGTTTTCCTTTTTATTCATTTCGAGCACCCCACTTCAACACTAAATCATTAATATGGAAATCACCAGCTTTGGTTCTCTTATCAAAGATTTTATTCATCTTTTCCTAAAACAATAGGTGTTACAAGGGAAAAACTCTCTATGGCTAGGGTAAACGACAATAGACGAAAATGACTGCAGAAATCAACTCTATCCCAAAAACATACTATATAAACCAATATGCAAGCGAGATAAGAAAGAGGCCTACCTCATCCAAATGTTCGATGAAGTCCACCATTGAGAACTTTGACCCAAAGCTTTATACCTACAACTAGTTCTCAACAACCAAGCGAACCAAGCATATGGTGATAATATAAAAGGTTAGCACATTAGATAGCATAATCCATTAATATACATGAAAAATACTCCCATGGATAATAACTCAAATATTTGCAAGATATCAGTTGGATAGGAAATGAGTATTTCTATTAATAAATGATCAGTAGAAGTGAAAATATTACATACTTATGTGTCGGCACGGTTCAGAACTAAGAAACTAAGTTCCCTCCATCTGGGTCTCCACCACTTCAATCCTCCACCAAAGGCAATATCATAGAAGAGATACAATGAGTTTCTCAATCAATAAGGGAAGAGCATGGGCGTTGAACATTGTGTTCAGACTTAAAGGACAAAGGGATGCAGACTCAATATGAAGTAAATAATTTCTCCATAGTAACTTTGCTCTCAAAGTTGAATTCTTTCTCCTCTTTTCCATAGCTCGAAATTGACCCATTTATATCCTTCAAATGGAACATAAGGGCCGAGTCAGAACATTTCTAGTATATGGAAGGACAAGGATCAAAGATATCCTATCGTGACATGGAAACCCGACATTAATTTTCATTTTTTGGCACAAATCCCTATGTATGCGGGCTGTAGTGGAGAAGCATGTGTATACGCATGATGTATAGTAGGAAATATGCGTACATGTGGAAAATATGTATTTTTAGCTCTGGATTTTACAAACAAGGATGATAAGTCGACATGGGGGAATTGAAAAATGTCTTCTGTGCAAGATTGCATAGGGTGAGGCAAATCTTGCTATAAAATATGCCCCCTAATGTGTGAGGTAAGAGGAGTATCTGTGATGGCCGAAATACATTATAAACAACCCAGAAGTGGAGTGATGGGGAACCAGCTCGATGAACTAGTTGCTCATTTCATTCTATACTGACTTTACATACATGGTTGCCAATAGAATTACATTGCAGATCCATGTGAAAATATACCAAAGAAGTGTTTGTGTCCATGAATATGAAAACATAAATGCGGTTACATGTCAATAGTTTTCATAGTCACGAACAAGGTGCAGTAGAACCAGTCTCAAAACCAATATAAAGATATCTATATACAATGGAGTACAATATGATCTCCCATGATCACTGAAGTCATATAGGTGTTGGTCCAATGAAAAGGAAGCAATAGCTCAAGAAACTTGTAGACACATAGTGATGTCTTTAAGTCTTCTACACAAACCGCCAAGGGTGCAAGTCTACATCATGTGAATAAAGGAGTTGAGGTCGAACACAATGAGACATTGTTTGATTACTGGTCATTGAGGTATACTGTTAACAAATGTGAGACAACCTACCAATAATGAAAGTAGGTATCAATGCACCGAGTACATTCTTATAAGTGTGAATAAAGGAATTGGTGTTGAACACCTGACAAATCCATCGATTAGGAGACATTGATGTATTCCCAACTGTCGATGGCAAGAGATCCTACCACTAATGACTGCAAGCCTCAAGGTACTCATAAGACTCTAGGTCTCGTTTCCAGAAGAGATGAGTTGAATTCGATGGAAGGAGACCCTCTGAAAGAAGAGAATTAAGGAATCTCTCATCAGTCAGCATGAGGTACAAAGTAGTAGCTTCATGATTTGGTGGAAATTGGACGAAGAACATGTTCATGAACCAACGACCTTGTGTGTCTTTCGCATGTTCAAAGTGCAAGTGGTACACGGAAAAGACCCTCTGAATAGAATCCAATGATGAAAATCATTGACAAAGGGGAGGAAACCACCAATAAGGCTAATGGAATCCAAGACATTGCACGAATCCCAATGTGTGAATAGATGTCTTGTCATCGAACACAAGGGAAACCACCCAGTCAGCGACCAATGATGAAATGTTGACTGTTGGGTTCAAGGTTTCCAACCAATGATGAAAGTAGGTCCAGGGTGCATGATAGGACTACAATATCATGTGATTTTGAGATAAACGGAGGGTATGCCTGACATGAAAAGTCAAGAATTATGAGAAGTGGCCGACACAGTTTGATAGACTTCCTTTGAACAAGAGCAGGAAACATATGGAAGACTCTGACAACATAGAATTAATGATGAAACCGTGAGATGCAGGAAGAATCAATGATATTCTCCATAGGGACTTTAAGAGTAACCAGTCGATAGAGAAGACTCTGTAATGAGATCAGCTTCCTAAGGCCATGCTAAACCAAAAATTATGGTGACAAATGGACTCAATAACTTTGTGCTCTATTCAAAGGTGACACGACTGCTGCCAATATAAGATAATACTCCCTTCCCACCCATATTTTTTTTTTTTTCATAGACAAATGAATGCTATGATACAGAGGAGGAAATGAGTGTCGCAAGTAAGCAAAACTAGTTCCAACAATGTAACATACATATGCTCAATGCAAGGAGATGCATGCAGGAGATGGACACTTGGGGGAATGCTCCCTCTTGGGTATAGGGTATCAAATTGCGAAGGATATAAAGAAGGCTCTGCTTGGTTGAGGATGAAAAAACTGTTGAGGAAAATGGTTTACAACGCAAAGAGAGAACCAACTAAAGGCTCAATACTACAAGCAAGGGCATGAGATGCAATCACAACTTAATGCCAAAAAAATGTCTTTTTTTATGAATTTTAGTCTACTTGGTGTGAAAAAGGGATAAATTTGTGCCAAATAGACGTCCTTTCAAATCCAATTTACGAGTGTGAAAGAAACAAGTTCACTCGGAAATATTTTGGCTTTTTGAAGATGAGTTGGAAAATAGCTTAAATTAAACTCGGTTGGGAGTCCTCGGGGTATAAGGAATCATGTTTATGAGTTAGAAATGAGGCTCAGCATAAAGTCATGTATTAGCTATAAGGGACTCTCGATCGTAAGTAAAAAATCTCGGCATGGGCACCAAATGAAGCAGATGATATAACTAGGGCACCCATGTTTGGTGAGTCTCTACCACTTCATAACGACACTACTTATAGAATATGGAAGGTTCTGTGTCGCAAAAAATGGGTTCGTACCTAAGGAATAAAAATGGCAGTTATAGGACAATGAAAAAATGCATGATGGAATGGATACCTATCATATATGCTAGGCAGTGAAAATATCTACCCATGGTGACGAACGACCAACATAACGTTGAAATCCGCAAGAATCCCTGGTAAAAACTACAAAAACCAACTCATACCACCCTTGTATTAGTGCATTAGGTGAAAAAATAGCTCAAAACTATAGAAATTGGGTAAATATTGTTTATAAATAGTAACAAAACCCAAAAATACTATACCATTTTGATGTTTTACCCAAATAGTGAAAATTGGACCAAAATACCTATGAGATTCAAATGGTGATTGTGGGAGCGTCAGGAAGAAAAATCGGAAACCATCTGGACCAGGTAACCCTTATTCCCTTCTTCTTCATTTCCAGTGGATTAAAGTTTTATATTAGATTCCAAATTTTGAGTAATTTAGGGCATAAATTATGAAATTCGGTGTACACGGGTTGTATCTTATTGGGTCGTGTATACGATGGGTTATACGCGCCTGTGAAAAGTATAGGACGCATATACCCAGATCTATACATGAATTTAAGTGAAGCATCTCGCGTACAAGCACACAAACAATGAATTCTATGGATGCTAACTCAAATTTTGATTTTCCTTTGGCAGAATGGTTTTTGAATGGAGGGAAAGAGAGCACGAGGAGGTTGATGTTGTGTTGTGGATTGAGATTTGGGGGCCCAAATGGCCTTAAAGAGATGTGTCTTATATAAAGTTTGGGCACTCAAAGGAAAGAGGGCCCATATGAGGTTGTTTGAGATGCTTGTAGGTTACTGGGATCCCGAGAATCAAAGATTCATCCTCGATGGGAAAACATTGAGAGTTGAAGTAGAGGATATCTACTTTTTAAATGGATTGTCACGTCGGGGAGAGTTGTAAACCTCAAATCACGGGGATTAGGGAGAAGAATGAAAATAGAGGAGTACATTGATGCCCACTAGGGACTCCAAAGGTAGGGAGTCAACTCCCTATCCGAGAGATAAACAATCTCAGCCTGATTATTGTTGTCCTTGTATTGACCAGGATCACAGGTTCAGCCTCATTGCACCAAGCATCGAGGCTTCTCATGTTCTATGTAGTACAATGTTTGAGACCCATAGTATATGACTGGTGTACCTCACTACTAGAAAATATGAAGAGCCAGTTGACAGAGTGGAAACATGGGAGTAAGAGGAATTTTGGGTTTACCTCTATCTTATGCAGTTTCTTCTTTGAGCGTGTTCCAGGTTTGGGACCTAGAGTCAAGATTCTTTCGAGAGGACCTCACAATCCAACCATGGCATGGTGGACCAAGGCAATTAGGTGGAAGGGGGGAGGTAGGGTGCCCACACCCTACAATGAGGATTTCTTCTACTGGTGGCAGCGACAGGTCATTTCCCTAGATGACTATCCCTATGCAGGGATAGACTTCTGAGGAGATCCAGACATGCCACTTCCACTAGGGTCCTCCTATGGTGACATAGGTATGTCAAGTGCTTTTAAATATTTCATTTTTTTGTATTTTTGTATAATAGAACAAAAATATTTTTGGATGGTGCTTAAGTACTAAATAGACACTTGTGTAATGCAGGTGTGGGTATGTGACGACTAGAAGGGTTTCCTCAACATCGACGGAGGAATCGAGGAGACGAGGTGACATGAGGACAAACTGAGAGAGTCTTACAAAATGTGCAGGGAAACCTATCTAGTTTGACTCATAGGATTCCCATGGTTCAGGTAGAGGATCTGCAGGAAGCCATGCAGCGAAAAGTGGTTGGTGTACTCAGAACTTGGGTACAACTCTTTCAGTGTCTCGCAAATGTCGTAGTTTGTTACCATGACACACATCTAGTGCCACAAGCGTATATGTTGTGGATATTGTAGTACCGATTGTATATGTGTATTGAGGGTATTAGCCCCAATTTTGTACTATAAACACCATATTTTTTGAAATATATATAAAAAGGGATCTTCGGCTTTACTTATATTTTACAATGTGTACATTGATGAGATGGTTTTCTTTGCTTTAGTTATGTGACAAATGCCAATATAAAACGAAATTATCATAAGCATCGGATATATGATTAGAACTCCTAGGAATGTGATAGTGTGTAATAAAATAAAAAATGGCGTTCTAAAAGACGTACCCATAGGAATCGTCGGAGTAAAGTAGGATCACGCATGCGGTAACTATTGTTCAATTGACATACTAATAACTGGGAATCCAGATGAACCTCTAAAGAGAGAATACCATGTGAGATAACATCGCACAAAAGTTCTATAAAGACGCTATATTCGGCCACATTATTCATGGATGGCCCTAGGAATACACCAATGAAGACACCAATAGACCCTCGGATGAGTAAACCCCCCAAGCAACATAAGCCAAGTTTCTTGTATGACAACTGGTTCCGTCTGTGAATCCTAGGTGGACCGAAGATTCTGTTGACATCTGCCAACCAAGGGAAAACTCGATAAGAAAGATGAAGATGAAAAAGAAAGGGACAAGATATATACACTAAATTACATTAGTATACAAATATTTCCTCCCAATCTTGGGGCTCAAGAGTAATATATTTTCAATTAGAGCCCATTCCTGGGCTTGGCCAACACATTCCCTTCATAATATTCTAACTCATAGGCTCATTTTTCTAAGACGAGTTGTACGATATAAGGATCGTGCCACATGGGCTTAAAATTTCCTACCCCCAGTGGTTCTTTGGCTTGATCATTCAAGAGGACCAAGTCACCCTCAACATACAACCGAGGATATACAGACTTATCGTACGGGATCTTGACACATTTTTTTTTCACCTTGATAGTCGTAAATGTGTCTCAACGTTGCCCGTCAAGACTCTCTAGGTGTACAAGGTGTCTCTCAAGACCGAAAGTGTCAGGTAGGAGCGCGACTACCAACTTAAGAGAATGGATTTCGCATTCAATAGGTAAAATTGACTCCAAAACATGTACTAAATGGAAAGGGGAAAATCCGGTGGTAGTATTGATCGAGGTTTGGTATGCCCAGAGTGCGAGATATAACATAATGTTCCAGTCGGACTTACTCTGGCAGACAGTTTTTTGCAAAATGGTCTTGAGAGACTTATTGACGGCCTCTACTTGTCCATTTTCCTAGGGGTAATAAGGAGAAGAATGACCATGTATAAACCCTAGTTTAGATGCTAGCTCTTCCATCATTTCGTTCTGAAAGTGACTGCCATGATCAGTGAAAATCTCACTCGGGATACTGAACCGAGCGATAATTTGATTGAATACGAAGAAGGCTGCAGTCTTCCCATCGGATTTAATTATATCCATGGACTTGACCCACTTAGTAAATTAGTCGACGACCATAATAATGTGTTGATTGCCCCCAGCCGAAGTTTGGTTTCAATCCATGAATTCCGCCCCCCACTTGGTGAAGGGATCGATGGTAATGACTGGGTGAAGAGGGGCTAGGTGCGAGCGCATTTTCTGAGTGAACACCTGGCAGGGGTGACACTTATTAACCTCTTCAATATAATCTTTAAAAATAGTAGGCCAGAAATAAGAAGTGACCACCACAAGGATAGGTGACCACCACAAGCCAAACTGTGGCAATCGTTCAATGTTGACTCAGCTTCTCCATGATTTAAAAAATGACGCAAAACATTGTCTATTCCTCGGTGATACAAAGTGTCACCGACGATAGTATATTTCTTATCTTGGTATCGTACACGTCGTCGGTCATCTCGCAAGAGATGCTGAAGGAACTTCAAACTTTGAAAATAGAGAACAATGTCTCCATACCATGGGTTAGATGAGACAAGTAAAATGTGCTCGTCTGCAAACAAATCAACATGGATAACATCCTCATATAATCGTGGAAAATCGGATATTAACTCTGCAAAGAGTAGTGATTTATTGGACTTCCCAGAAGCAAAATCGAGATCAAATTCTTGTAAAATGACAATCCATTTATTATAATTCCCCACTAAGATACACCTAGTAAGGACGTATTGAAATGGATTGACATCGACAACCACAGTAGTCTTGAAAAGAAATATATAATGATGTAAACGTTGGACTGCGTGAACAACAACCAAATCTCTCTTTTCAACGTGAGAGTAATTAATCTTAGGACCGACTAAATTTCGACTAAGATAGTAGATGACATGCTCGTATAGTTCATCATCCTCTTGAACGAAAACCATACCAATCTTCTCCTTGGACACAGCGATATAAATCACGTAATCCCTACTGTAGTCACGAGACTTCAGTAGAGGCGCTGATACCAAGGTTTTCTTCAAAGCATCGAAAGACTCTTGGGCTCATTCATCCCAGATAAAATGGGTGTCCTTCTTCAAAAGGCGCATGAAACCCTTAGTGATATTGGCATAATTCACTATAAACTGACATAGAAAGTTAGGTTTCCCATGTAAACCTTTAATTTGTCTAATAGTGCATGGGGGAGGCAATCTAGGTATTTCCTCAACCTTTAACGGATCTACCATGATCTCGGTCTCGAAAACTTGAAATCCCAAAAGATGACCAGAACTAACACAAAATATGCACTTATGAGGGTTCAACCAGATTCTATAGTAACGACATCTTTCAAAAAAAAGATGAAGGTACATATCGTGATCTGCTCTCTTGCGAGAGTGAGTAGCAAGATCATGAAGGTAAGCTTCGACTATGTGCTTAAGATCATGAAAATCAAAATTCATGGCACGTTGGAAGGTTTCTCTAGCATTTTTAAGGCTGAAAGGCATTTTCCGGTATGCGAAAGTAGCCCAAGAAAAATAAATGTCATCTTGTGTTGATCCTCAGGTTTGATTTGAATTTGGCTATACCCTGAAAATTCGTCCATAAAAGAAAGTACTTTTCTTCCCACACACTCATAGAGAATCTGATCGATGAAAGGTGTGGGGAAGTTATATTTAGGACATGCCTTGTTCAGGACATGAAAGTCCATACATACATGGAGAGTTCCTTGCTTCTTATTTACAAGAACGAGATTAGATACCCATTCAGTCAAGGGAACCCAGTAGATGAAGCTAGCATTAAGTATCTTCTCCACCTCTGCCTTAATAACAGGGGCCTTCTGGGGATTTACAGCTCTAAGACGTTGTCAAACAGGTTTATCATCTGAATGAGTTCTAATATCATGCTTGACAATACGAGGGTCAATTCCTTGTATCTCTTCATATGACCAAGAAAATACATCTCAGAAATCCTTGAAGAGTTCGATGTAGATCAGGATCTCTTCTGGCGAACAATCTGCACCAATATTTACGTTTTCAATATTGTCAAGGGTACAAGAGATATCGATCGTGACGATAGGAGAAATACTCTCCATATTTCCTTCAGCATAGATGTCATGTTTATCAAGTGGAACTATGGCATGACTGACTATCTCACTCAAAGTAGATCGAAAGTCATCTTGTTCAATTCTTTCAACCTCTCAGAGAAAATAAGAGCGATGATGCATATCATCCCAAGGTTTGTCGGAACCATTCATGGCTTTGATGATAGATTCATATGAGGGAAAAGTCCCATCGATTCAATCATGTGAACAAGACAACGAAGTGGCCCACACGGGCCTAAGAACGAGATCCTCCTCATCCGTCGACAAGGTAACAAGATCGGGATCGACGGAAGAGTCAAGAACAAATTGATACACAATCTCCGTTGTCGATAGTGGCATGGCCATTCCAACATGCAACTGACCTTCACAAGATGAATTCAAGGAAGGTAGGGTCCACAGATCACTAAAATAGGAAGTGTGGAAAGGAATGGACCTCACTGTCGAAACGAGCCTAATGGACATGGAGTAAATGTGGTGAATCAGTGTCATGAAGTCGAAATCACCCATAAGGGAAGAATACATTCGGACATCGATATTCTCAGTTGTTGGATAAGAATTGTTGATCATAGGGATCGACTATCCAATAGATGCATTGGGAATAATGTACATAAAGGATAACTGGTTGACTGTCACGATATTTCCTTCATGAGGAAAACAAAGAGTATGAAATACAGACGATACGACGACGACCATAGCATAGGTCCAATTTCATCCTAGTAACAAGTTATAATCAAGAGGCGCATCAACTACCTCCACCTCCACCTCTACCATCTTCCTACCTAACTGGACTGGAAAGGTATCCACCTCCACCTCTACCATCTTCCTACCTAACTGGACTGGAAAGGTATGGAGAATACCATGAGGGTGGAAGGAATGACCATCAAAACAAGTCAAGATGTTTGATGACTTGGAAAGAGTCGGAGAACCAAGATCTTTCCAACAAATCAGGGACATCAAACATGTAGCAGTGCCTTCATCAACAACTGCATGTTTGATGGTATACTTTGAGCACTCCACGTGGATTTGGAAAGCCACATTGTAAGGAAAGTGAGGCTTCACATCTGTGACATCAAAATTGATAACTTTTGAGCCACTGGATTCTAGAGCTCCTAAAGCATATAACAAGGCATTCCTCTATGAAGGACACATCTGGAGTACCTCCAAAGCTGACATTGCACAAGGGGTTTGACCCAGTTCCTCAACAATAGAGTAGTTCTAGGTAGCTCTAGCATTTGGATTATGGATAGAGCGCTTGAGTCCTCATTTTGTAATACAAGGCAGTGGCTCTAGTTTTTCAATCTGTAAGTTCATCTATGGAGGAGGAGGAGGAGGATATTCTAGACTAGGAATATCCTATGAAGAGTTATAATCTTGAGATCGAGTGGCTACATTAATTTTTGCATCGACCATATTGATACACAAACGGTCGTCGTCTTGCAATGACAATTTTTGACTCCCACCAGCCACATTTCTATCATTTTAGGAGCTCGAGGCCATGTGTTGGTTATGTGGAAAAGGATTCGTTAGCATGGTGGGTGCTAGAGATAATAGCCTCGCATCTTCCATAAGTTTGGGGCATAAATGGGTAAGGTGATAGTTTGTACAAAGATTACAAGGAAATTTCACCTTACGTCTTTCTTCTTTTCCCTCTCTAGAATTATTATTCATATTCTCATTATTATCATTGTCCTTGGGTTTATTACCATTTTTCCCACCCTTATGATTATTGCGTCCTTTCTTGTTATTCCTACCTGGTTGCTAGTTACCATTTGGGTTTGCCGAAGATTTCACAGAATGTACATCCACCGACTGAGTGGGGTTGGAAAACACAGACAAAGCTGGCCCTCCTACAGACTGTTTTAGAGACAACTCTTTCAAATGGATTGTCACCAAGTCTACGAATATCACATTGGTGGAACCTACAATACCATTGACATGAGGTCTGGGATTTTTTCTAGGGTCATAAGTTGACCGCGGTGCATCCAAAAGAATGTGGTACAACATCCCAAACTGAACATATATCATATCTAGCTGCTAGGCTTTAAAGATCGCTTCTTCCTCAGTGGTAACCCCAGAAGCAACAACATCCTTTGATATAGGAGGGTGAAAAGACTTAAGGAACCATTCTAAAAGAAATTCTTGGGGTATGGGGTTATTAATCAAGCTCTTTCATCTACACCACTCCTAGATATGATCCGATATATGAGTGGCAATGTCCTAGCATAAAGTCGACAGAAGTTCTAGGACAACATTGTAATAAATTGACAATTGGAAGTGGTTAAGGAAGACCAACACTAGTTGAGTAAAGGTCCCATATGCCCCCGTAGGTAGCTCGATATACCATTTCACAGCAACTTCGATGAGGGTGCATTGAAATAATCTTAACCGAATAGAATCGTCATTAAGAGAATTCGAGGAGCACCATAGGTGAAAAGTAGTAACGTGATCACTAGGATCCTCACCATTCTTACCTTTGAACTTCAGAATGTACAAAGGAATCTTGGTGGGGACGGGGGGCCATGTAGGATCATGACTTATAGGGTCGTTCATCAACTTAGAAAATTATGGCAGATTAAGCGTGGCCAAAAAAGGGAGACGGGGTTGCGGAATCTATCCCTAATCACCTAGGAAAGATTGTGTTTGAGGAATTGCAGCCCATCTAGGGTTCTAGTAAGAGCCATAGCTGTTAGATCATGTTTTCATTGATGCCAATGGTTTGATTGATTGATGTCAAGTGATTGATTGATGTCAAAGGATTGATTGATTGATGATTGATGTAATATAATATGTAACAGATCCCAATTCAGTGAGACCAAATGTGTTGGTTAGGGTACATGATGTATTATGTTTTGCAACAGTTTCAGATAAATTCAACGAATATTTTGTGTGGGCCACGCTCTACAAGGTCGCTCTCTAGAATAAGCCAAAATTCAACAAGGTATGGCATTTTTGCTATAACTCCTTTTTTGATAGGTTCCAAGTAGTGCCACTTGGAGGAATTGCATAAAAAACACTGAATAACATTGTGTATCAGTTTCATATCTTTATTCATTACAGGTACAAAGTTATGATTATTTCAAGTTGGGATTGTTGACTAATCCAAAACTAGTCATGGTTGAGACAAGCAGTTGATGAGTTGGCACATACATG
>SNQJ01S0114210.1:0-10407 GCA_010110895.2 Picea sitchensis | reverse complement strand
TAATAAAGAGAAGTGAAAAAAATCAAGAAAAGATAAAGTAAGATGAGAAAATCAAGAAGGCATATTTAAATGATAAAATATTGGAGAAATTTCTATTTATGGAAAGTGGTTAACCCTAAAATAAGGAAAATAGGTTAAGTGACTGAGAAATGGATTAAGTGACCTAAAAATGGGTTAAGTGCCCTAGAAGATGAAAGTATAAATAATATAGCAATGGTCTCTTGTAGATCATCCTTTTTCTGGATCAATGGAGAGCTTCTTGTGAGAATATCTTTTGGAGTATTGATGGAGAGCTTCTTGTGAGAGTTTCTTGAGCCTTTTTGGTGTGGAACACTTGAGAATATTGAAGATATATAGGTGACTGAGGTAACCAAGGATATCCAAGCCGAATTTCAGAAGGAAGGTGAAGAAAAGAGGGCCATAATTGAAGGGAGGATAAATTCTTTTGATGATGCTTTCTAAGGTATGTTATTTACAGGTCATCTCACCGTTTTTTATATAACTTTTTTTCTATAATGATTCAGACCATGAAATTTCTATTACATTGAGAAAAAATACCCAGGTATCTGTGGTAAACAATTCAGCTTGTGGGTCATTGTATTTTGGGAGTTACACTCTGTGGAAAATAGGGTTTGTGGCTAGTCCTAAAACTAGTCAAAAACAAGTGTTTCGAGTAAAAACATCATAACTTCTTCATAAAAGATCTACATTCAGTGAGACAAAATGTGTTGGTTAGGGTATAGGATTTAGTATGTTTTGTAACATTTTCAGATCAATTCAATGAATATTTTGTGCGGGCCACTCTCTGCAAGGTCGCTCTCTAGAATAAGCCAAAATTCATCAAGGTATGTCATTTTTGCTATAATGCCTTTTCTGAGAGATTCCAAGTAGTGCCACCTGGGGGAATTGAATAAAACACACCAAATAAAATTGTGTATCAGTTTTAGATATTCATTCATTACAGGTACAAAGTTATGATTATTTCAAGTTGGGGTTGTTGACTAATCCAAAACTAGTCATGGTTGAGACAAGCAGTTAATGAGTTGGCACATACATGAGGTGTATAGTTGACGAGTCATTGTTTATGAGTAGTTAAAACATGATTTTTATATACTTGGTACATGGTTGGATGCACCGTTTTATGGTACATGTTGATTACAGGATGTTTGACACAGGTTGGTGCATGTTTGATGCACTTGTTTATGTTGACAGATTGATATCTATTGATGATTGTTGCCTCATCTCAGTTGGTGCTGAGAATGTAAGTTGAGTCTTGCATATAGAGCTGGTGCTCTTGTAGAGTTTTACTCTATTCTGTTGTTGCTGAAAAACCCTCGGATTGAAGTCCATAATAAAAAGAAAAATTGTACATACATCTTGTGTTATTAGTGTTCCTTGTGGAGATGATTTGTTGATGATATGTTGTTGATGATATGTTGCTGATATGTTTTCACATCGAACTGATTGTAAATGACAAAAATGAGTAATGAGAAAATGTTGAATGTTAACTAAGGATTTTTTGTGTAAGAGGGAAGTTTTGGGAAAAAGATCCCCACACTCATTCACCCCCCCACTCTAAGTGTGGTAGGTGTGTCCAACAATAACCCTGTCTGGGATTATAAGGCCCTCCTCTGGGATGATTCGTAAACGTTTGGTTGGGTATTATTCTAGTAGGAATGTTCTGGTGGGTATTATAAAAATTTCCCTCAACTGGATTGGATCCGGGTTGGAGGTTGCCCAAAGCGTGAAACTATCTTCCTTTGGGTGGGAATCCAGAGGATAGAGGTGGATTCGTCATGCCAAATGTATTGTTCGGAATCGAAACCAAGGAGGTAGGGGTATAGGATGGAACTTGAGTAGAATCTTATCCGCCAGGTTGGTTGTTCCACCTAGAAGTAAGAGGATTAGACCCGGGGTTAAAAGCAGGAGTACCTCCTATGTTAGGAGTCGTTTGAGGGATTTGAGAACCACCAAATGAAAATATAGTATAATGAGGTGTAGTTCCACCAAGCCCAATGCTAGCATTAGGATAAGTAGTTGGGATGGTGTTCAAAAACTGTGAAGTAAAGTTTGACATACCATAGGAAAAAGGACTAGAGGCCATAGGGATGGATTGAACATTATAGCCCGATGAGTGACCAAGAGACCCAAAAGGGTTTGAGGTAAGAGATTGAGCATTCACTATAGACCAGGCCATAGTAATGATAGGTGCCTCCAGCACTGTTGGGTTACGAAAAAGGTATAAATATCTTCCTTTTTGTCCACAGTTTATGATATCATTCTGATTGACTTTTCAATTAATTAGGAATAAATAGGAAATAACATGATTAATATGTCTCTTAGATTTGTTATTTAAGTTTTATTAAATATATTCTAAATTACGATTGTAATGGTTTGATTTTGTTTCAGAATTGGACAAATAACTGCCAAAGATAACCGAAGAGATTTTGGATATGTGCAAGCTATTAAAGGTTGAAGACTTTTAAGGCACAAAGCAGTTTGAAGATAATACATTTGCTATATTGTAATTTTATAATAGTAAAGAAATCCTGAGGATCTTTTGATCCTCAGGATAGATTGATTTACCCAACTATTGTAATATATAAGAGGATAATAGATCTAGAAAAACATATAGAAAAAACCGTATTTTAAGTATTCAGATTCAGAATTGCCCTGCGCGAGCAGTTATTGTAAATGTTTAACCAGTTATGGAATCAATGAAAGTTTTGATTGTTTTTATCATCCCTTTGTTATGAGTTTCTCGTAGCAGTACTTCTGAAGACCGAGAGCCCAGTCTGAAGAAGATACTATTTCATTCTGTAATTATATCAGTTCAGAGTTTTGATTTCTATTTCGTGATTCAGATTTCTTTTAACTGCATGAGCATATCAATGAATTGATGATTATTTGCAGACGACAGGCATTTCCTTAAGTATTCATGATTGTTGTTATGATTTCCATTTCTGAAGATTGTTGCTTGACAACTCCTCACATTTTCATCTGCGATGTTCCTTTTCTTTAGATTTACAATTGTTGTTCCTTTTAGTTAAAGTTACATTAGTTGTTCCTTTCAGTTAAGGTTATGATATTTGTCCCTTTCCGTTAAATTTACATTAGCCGTCCCTTTCGATTAGAATACAGTTGTTATTTCTTTCCATAGATAGAATAATTTGCTATTTCCTTTCCAATAATTAGAATTCATGATTGATAGATCAAATCTGCAAGTCCTTTCTTAGATTCAATCACTGCTTTATAGTTAAGTGAATTCAATGAGATTAATTAGTTCCTTTCATTTTATAGCATCTTAGTAATCAGATTTTAATTTCATTTAGTTCTTAGAATCTTTGGTGAATGTTTGAGGAACTTGATTGTTGATGAACTCAGATCTGGTTTAGCTACACGATTTTAGGCTACCTACATAAACTTTGCTGATATTCTTGAGATAAAAGACGAATCCCTGGGTTGATAAATTAATGTTAAACTAAGGTTGTTTTTAGGACATCTTTAGAGCCCAACATTTTGGCGCCATTGTCGGGGAGAATGTCAAAGGTAGCATAGGTTGTGTCTTCGGAGGACTATGTATTGAAGACGGAAGGTAAGAACATACGCAGGCAATAAGTAAAATGCTTATGCCAACGCTTACCTCCAGTTGACACTTAAAAGGTTTCATAGGTGTTTCTTTTGTTGAAATTTCTTTTGTTGTTGTGTGAAGTGTGTATGACTAGAAAGACGGATCTTGAAAAAACAAAACCCCCACCAAAAAATACCAAAACCTAGGGTTTGGTGATCCCTGGAAGAAGCACTTTCATAGTTGAAATCGTAAAAAAAGGTGAATCTCAAGCTTCGGTTGGACCTAAGAAAGGACCCACCCGAATCCCTCAGGGAGTAGTTTCACCAACTATGGCCCACACTAATATTCATAGAAAATCTGAAGGGACCGAGCAAATTTTTCAGAATACAGATCTTCCACCGCTCAACCCCTTATAAGAGGGAAGCTCTAATAATCTGAAGGAGGGAATAGGAGAAACTAGCGGGGTTGCCAAGGCATACCCACCACCACCACCTAATCCTCAGTCTCTTGCTAAAGAAGGAGGCATATCTGAAATCCCAGATAAAGGGAGTGCAGTCAAAACCTTAGGAAGACCAAATAATCAACAATTTCAAACAGAATACCCGGATCAAGAACCTCTTGAAATTTTTTGGCACATCTTCGAACAAATGGAACAAGCAAATCAACAACAACCCCAGACCTCCACGCTAGAGTATCCAATAGTTGATCCAGTTGCCAATGCCCCCATGAAAGAAACCCCCTTACAAAACCTACCAACCTTCCATGGATTGATTTCAGAAGACCCGGATGCATTCCTTTTTGAATTTGATGTCCTATGTAGAGGGTATGACTTCACCTCTGAACCCCAAAAATTAAAACTATTCCCCTCTACCCTGAAGGGAGCAGCCCTATGCTGGTTCATGGGATTGGGAGGTGGAACCATCAATTCATGGGACCAAATGAAACAAACCTTCTTGCTAAAATATTAGGATTATTGCAGAACCAAAGACCTAAAAGATGAAATCTTTCAAATGATTGCGAAAGAAAATGAATCATTAGAAGAATATGTCGAAAGATTTCAGTATAATTTGCAAAGATCACCCTATGGCACATTACCAGGTTCAGTACTCAAAGCAACTTTGATCAAGGGTATGAAATATGAATGGGTAGAAACATTGAATTTAATGGGGAAAGGTGACATTTATCAGGAGAGTTATGAAGATATTGTTTTATTGTGTATCAGGTGCTCACGAGGAAGTACACGGACCAGGTCAGGAATGCGAACGTCCCTCACAAGAAATAACAATATCTCTAGCGGGGATGTCATGCGAGCTGAAGTTGGTAATCTCCTAGAAAACTTTAAAATAGATATTTTGAGCACTTTGACTACACAATTGGATGTATTGCAGGCCAAACAGAAAAAGGTAGAGGCAGAAGAGACCTTGGCTATATTTTTCCACAGGTGTAGAAATAAACACGGTCCAAGAGAATGTCCCTTGGATATAGTTTGGGTCTGTGCTATTTGCGCCAAGGATCATGAAACAAAATACTTCCCATCACTTCCCAGATTAAAAGTTGTATTCAAAGAGGAAAAAGAAGAAACAAAACCATTATATCTGATGGCTCAGCGTCGTCAGTGGCAGTCCCGACCTCAAAATACATTTTAGGACTCTTCCTCTTTCTTTCATAGACAGTACAATCAACAGTGGAATCCTGGACAGTATAATCAACAACAAAATGTTGGCAGCACATGGCAGGGCCAACCATTTACTAATCAGAACTTCCAGCCCCAGCAATACCCACCTGCAATCCCCACTTGGCAAAATCAGTCTGCCACAAACCCCAACTGGAAAAATCAACCAACTACAAGTTCCAATTGGCCAAATTCACAATGCACCACCCCCTCCTGGAAAAATTCGAATAATACCTACCCTCCACAATGGTGCAACTCGACTACCCAAAACCCAAATTGGAACCAGAACTGGCAGCGCCCCATGGGGATGAATAACCAACCTATGGGGATGACCTCTCAAACCCAACCTCCATTACAGGCTCCACTCCCATTGCCCCAATCACAATTATGCCCTCAATTACCCGCCCAACCCCACTCGAATCCCAATAACAGGCCAGCTCAGCTCATCCAAATCATGGAAAGTGGAGAAGGGGAAATCAATTTAGTAGGGTGCAATGAACTTCAGTTAAGATCGAGGTGCATCATCTCTCCTGAACAAAATGACGTTCCCCAAGAATAAGGGAATGAAAAACAACCAGAAATAACACCTTCGACTGTGGTAATAACAGAAGAAATCAGGCAAGGGAGGAACACAGTCGAATCACAAGACTTTGATAAGGATGAAATTCCCTCCCCTCCGTTCCCTGAAAGATTGATGATAGCAAAACCCATCGTCTATCCTGACTTCGACATTGTATGGGAACTCAGGAATTTATACATCAAAATTCCACTCCTGCAAGCCCTGCAAGACATATTGATCTACGCAAAGACAATCAAGAAGCTATGTGGGAGGAAGCTCGTCCGAAAAATAAAAAATTCATCATCAATAGTTCATGTAGTGGGAGCCTTATATGATCTAATTTTGGGTAGAGAAACACCAGTTAAATATGCAGATCCGAGGAACCCCATAGTAACAGTGCAGATTCAGGGCTGTTCCTTTCCAAATACCCTAGTTGATTTGGGGGTGGCCATCAATATTCTAACTATGGAAACCTGCAATGCCCTGGGTCTTCACTCTTTCGACCCAACCCCGATTATGTTGCAATTAGTCGATCGATCAGTGGTCAAACCACTCGGCACACTACATGATATAGACATTTTAGTTGATTCTTGGGAATATCCCACAGATTTTCTCATTATCAACCCAAAAAGTGCACTTGAAGGGTATCCATTGATATTGGGCAGACCATGGCTTGTGACAGTTGATGCGTACATAGGCTGCCGATCGGGTACAATGAAAATTTCTAGAGGAGGGGTTACAAGGAATCTCATCTTATACCCTCCAACCAAACCCAGTCCAACGATCGTATATCTGCAGTTGCCACTTCCACAATATCCAGAGAAGGATCCGCGTTCCCCACTCACGATGGAAGAAGCCCTCAAGCACAAGAATCAACTAGAGGAGGATGTAATCAATGGGTTTCTTAACAACCCAACTGTTGTAAGTAACCCAACATGCCAGATGCTCCAAGTTGTTCTAGACTGTGAAGCACAAGGAGACCCCCTAGAAGATTTAATGGAACAACAAATTCTAACTACCGTTGTCGACAACAACAAATCTATTGAGATCGCACCAGGTAAATCTATGAACATTAATGCCAACCTCAAATAACAACAACAACAAAAGCTAATCCAAACCCTCTCTAAATACCAACAAGATTTTGCCTGGGAGTACTCTGATATGAAAGGTATTGACCCAAAACTCTACACACACCACATTTATATTGAGAAAGACTCCCAACCTATCCAACAACTGCAAATAAGGTTGAATCCCCACCTCAGAGATATTGTTAAATAAGAGATACAAAAGCTGTTGGACATAGATTTTATATACCCCATCTCAGATAGTCGATGGGTTTCCCCATTAGTCATCGTTCCAAAGAATAATGGGAAGTGGGGAATCTGCGTTGACTACAGGGAACTAAACAAAGCTACTCAAAAGGATCATTTTCCATTTCCTTTCATTGATCAGGTCCTAGATACCTTGGTAGGGAAGAAATTCTTCTCTTTCCTAGATGGCTTCAGCGACTACAATCAGATCCAAATTACCCCAGAAGATTAGGATAAAATGATATTCACATGTCCGTGGGGTACCTTTGCCTACAAAGTATTGCCCTTTGGACTTTGTAACGCTCCAGCTACATTCCAAAGGGCCATTCTGAGCATATTCAGTGATCTGATTAGCGAAGGGCTCGAAGTCTACATGGATGATTTTACTCTGTATGGCAACGATTTTGATCAAGCCTTGACTAATCTGGAGAAGGTATTAGAATGGTGCATTTCTACCAGGTTATGATTAAGCCACAAAAAATGTCACATGATGATGACAGAAGGTGTGGTATTAGGGCACTACATTTCTGCAGATGGAATTAGAGTAGATCCATAAAAAATTGAGGTAATTCTTAATCTATCTACTCCACACACACAAACTGAGGTATGTAGTTTTCTTGGTGCTTCAGGATACTATCGCAGATTTATGCCAAATTTTTCAAAAATTGTTGCGCCCTTACATGCTTTGAAAGGAAATGTAGAATTCCAATGGTCTGACAAATGTGATGTGGCTTTTGCAGGACTCAAGAAACTGATCTCAATAGTGCCAGTATTGAGAGGGCCAAATTGTGAGATACCATTTCAGATCTCAACCGATGCCTCAGAAATTGCCGTAGGCATTGTTCTGGGACAAGAAGAAGAAAAGAAACCCTACGCCATTTATTTTATTAGCAAGAATCTAACTCCAGCCGAACTTAATTATATAGTAACAGAGAAAGAGTTCTTAGTTGTTATACATGCCATCAATAAATTTCGTCATTATATAACAGGCTATCCAGTTATCTTGTATACTGATCATTCTGCCATTAGATATCTAGCTAATAAACCAATTACTAATGGGTGGGTCACTTGATGGTTGTTATTATTGCAGGAATTTGATATTACCATCAAATATCGACCTGGGAGAGAAAATCTTTTCGTAGACTTCCTATCCCGATTCCCAAAAACAGACAATTCATTAACAACTGAGGATCAATTCCCAGATGAGCATCTGTTTGATGTCGACACAAAACCACCTTGGTACGCTGATGTAGCAAACTATCTAGCAACAGGAAGATTACTGACACATTTATCATCCAGGGAAAGACGACTAATCATCAAGCATAGTGCACAATTCACTTGGATCAGTGGATATCTTTTCCACACAGGAGTTGATCTCCAGATCCAGCGATGTGTACAAGAGGACGAAATCTATGACATACTGAAAGTAGGACATGAAGATCCCTGTGGGGGGAATTTTGTAGACCACAGGACTGGACACAAAATCTTATAGATGGGCTATTATTGGCCTTCAATATTCAGGGATGCTAAGAAATATGTCCAAACATGCGACAACTGCCAGCAGATAGGGAAACCAGGTCAGGCTGATGAAATGCCCTTGAAAACACAACTAGTTGTAGAACCATTTGAAATATGGGCACTGGACTTCGTCAGCCCCTTTAATACAAAGTCAAATCAAAATTCCTATATTCTTGTTGCAATGGACTACATGACCAAATGGGTAGAGGCGAAAGCTTTACCAAATGCAACAGAAGAAGTAGTCATCAAATTCATTTTCAAATTGTTTGTATGGTATGGACTACCCAGAGAAATAATTACTAATGGAGGGTCACAATTTACAGGCCATAGAATCACAGCCACCCTGGACAGCTATCACATCAAGAACAGAGTTACTTCTCCATACCACCCACAAGCAAACGAGTAGGTAGAAAGCACCAATAAGGTCCTAGAGGCAATTCTGACGAAGATTGTCTCAACAAACCAACAGAATTGAGCTACCGAGCTCTGAAATGCCTTATGGGATTATCATACAACCTGGCGTAACACCAATGGCTACTCTCCTTATCATCTAGTCTATGGTAAAGAACCCATCTTCCCAATAGAATTTGAGATCAAGACCCTAAGAATGGCCCAGGAAATCGGACTAAATCTAACAAAAGCACATAAACAACGCCTTCAACCACTCAACGAATTGGATGAAGAATGCGTGTTTGCTATGGAGTGCACAACTGTTATCCAACGATAGAGAGAAACCTGGCACGACAAGCATATCAAGAAGAAATCATTCAATAAAGGCGACGGACACTCCTCTATGATTCTAGATTTTATGACTTTCCTGGGAAATTACAGACATGATGGCTAGGGCCGTATGAAATTAATGAAGTCCATGATAATGGCATGGTTACCTTGAGCACCATCGATGGGTCTGGATCACCCTTTCTGGTCAACGAACACTGGCTACGACTTTACCACCAGCCACCTTCAAAAGATTCTTTCTATCAAGAAGTAAGTAAAGACCCTACGGTGTAGATTTTGGCTGGCTGGGAAGGTAACCCAGCCACCCCAACTCCATAAATGATGCATTCTGTTTATATTGTACATATTGTACATAGTTTTCCAACTGAGTGCTTAGTTTTTTTAGTTTGTTTTATAAAAATTCATATAGGAAACAAGAATCAGGACAGATAATTACAATTAGCACCTTTTTCTGTTCCATACTCCCATTTTGTTTCATCACACGGACTCTGTCTTTTACATATTCACGCCACTGCTATTATTTTTTCGCACGTCCGTTGTTCCTTTGTGAATGGAACAACTGTTGTTCCTTTTTGTGCAACTGTTGTTCCTTTTTTGCACGTCCGTTGTTCCTTTGTGAATGGAACAACTGTTGTTCCTTTTCGCACAACTGTTGTTCTTTTTTCGCGCGCCTGTTGTTCCTTTTTGAATGAAACAACTGCTATTCCTTTTTGCGCAATTGTTGTTCCCTTCTTTACTATTCAAATGCTATCCATTCCTCCGTAAGTGTGGCTTTCATCAATTAATTTTCACCAACACTGTTTCTAATCGTCATTATAATGATCTGTCATTATTTTGTGGATGGTCTCTCACACCTTAACAATTTTTTTTTTTTGGAATAATCTCTCTAAAATATCTTAAACCTTGTTCATAATCAATCACCACCATAAGTTGTTCCTTTCCCTCATATATACAAATATACTTGAATGATATTCTTCCTCTATATTATAAGGGGTCTTCAACACACTTTTACTTGGCATCTCTATACTTCCTTATACCA
>SNQJ01S0114209.1:16945-28256 GCA_010110895.2 Picea sitchensis | reverse complement strand
TATGAAATATTCTGTGGAGGAGCATGATATTGGCATTGACCTGGTGACAAAAATTCATCCCAACCCAATTTGGTATTTGACAGATAAAATTAAAACACCTGTGCGCTGCGAACTGGCTGAAGAAGAGGAAGGTTTAGAGGTTGGACAACTTGAAAAAGTACATGTGAAAATTCAAAGACATCATCATAAGTACTAGGTCCACCAAGTGCTCCATGAGAGTTTTCATCATGTTTGAGGGTCGATAAAGGGATTTTGGTTGGCTTTCCTCTTGGCGTTGAGAACTCTGTGCTACAAATTCAGCGTTGTGAACCCTCTGTTCCAACACTTTTTAAAAACCCGTCTTCTACATCTTTATAAAGCTGGAATCTTAACAAGTTATTACAATATTATCCATTATGTAGTGTGCAATTGATCATCTATGGGATCTGACTTGAAATTTGCAAGTGTAGTGATGCTGTGAACAAATTTTGATGCTGATAAAAAACCTATTTTGCAGAGACCTCCCTTTGTCTCCCTTCATTATAATTCTCAATAGTATTTCCTTAGCCTTTCTATTTTAAGAATGCCTTGTTTTATTCCTAGATGTGTAATGAGTTGATATTTATAGAAGTTCTACACAGGATTAGCCTATTGGAAAAGTCTTGTCATCAAAACCCTCATTCTGTGTATCCTATGTTTCACATTTAATAGTCATTTAATATTGCAGTAAGGTTTTCTTCATACAGTATTTATGGACAATCAGAAGAAAATGAATACTCACAAAGGAGTAGCCTCAGAGTTAGAAAATGAAGAAGTTGGACTTCCTTAAACAATATCAGTTTTTGACAAGTTTATTGTTTATGAATTTTTGAAGATTTCAGGATGGTTATCCTTATAAACCATATTTAGCTCATGGGATGCTATCTTCTAGTAATATACCAAGATCACGAGTTGTTACAACAATTGGTGGCACTAGAGATGTTTTTTGGAATACTTTAAGGAGTTTTCAAGTGAAACGAGCTACTACAGGAGAATTTGTCGCACCAGCACTGCGAACTGGTATTTTTTACAGTTTGTAAACAATTAGCACACAACATAGGAATGCTTTTCTTGTAACATTTGATTTTAAATATGGGTTCATATGATATTTTGTGTGGAGGTAAAACATGGTGTTTTGGACTTGTTGAAAAAAATTCAGCCTGACCCAGTTCGTATTTTTGGATAAAATCTAAAAACATCACTTACAGGAAAGTTTGCAGCGCATGCTGTCACTGGTGTTGCGAACTCTAATAGTTTGAAAAATTCGAGCTACAGGAAGGCTTCCAGCTATGAATGAAGGTTTGAATGATCTCCTGGGAGTTATTTTTATATGAGGGACATGTGTTCCATCTCCAAATCAATCAATATGACATGTTTCAAGAGACATTTATCACAATAGGCAAGATCCTGGAAAATAGGATTTTGTTAAGTTTTTGTTGGAATATTTTGTAACAAGACTCCTAAATGAAGGAGTATACTATGTATCTCCTCGGTTTCGACCTCCTTAGGGTATATAGAGATCATTGACTATAAATGAAAGGGATTTTGAGAAGTAAAGGGTTGGATTCATTATCCAAGAGAGGAGAGAGAGAGGTGGAGGGGCAGTTTATTTCCTCAATTGTAAGCCCGAGGGCATGTTGTAATTAGCATTTATTCCATAAGATATTCATGAGAGTTTTTAATTAAAATTTTTGTTGTTTATTATCATTTTACCTTCTCATCTTTATTGAATGGAATTGCAGGCATTGAAGATCAATGGTTGTTCAGGAGGTAGGAGATTCATGAGCTGCAAATGATTTGTAGTAATTACCTACTTTCATGATCTTTGTTCTAGTTATCTTTTAAGTCATTTTTGCAGAGAGGATCTTTGCTTGATGATATTATTATTTTTTTTATCTTTATTATACCTCCATCCATCAATTATATCACTTTTGGTCTGGTATGAGCTTGAGTGCCTCTGATCTGTAGGATGTGTTGACTACATGCCCAATGGAAAGACTTTGCAAACTGTTTGTTACCCTCTTTCTTGTTGTTCCTTGTTGATCCACCCTTTTAAAATTGATTTAATTTTACAGTTTGGAATGGTATGGGAAAAACCTCTGGTTTTGATATTGTCATAAAACAAAAATTGTGTTCCTACTATGTAAACCATATTTAAGACACTTTGTTAATTTAAATCACTCTTTTTCCTTATATATTCATTGTTATCTTACTTTGATTTCAACTAAGTGAATGATTTGTTTAGTTGGTTGCATCCTTATTTTAGTATATTTTATAGTGTGATAATTCTTGCAGATATATCAGATCTTTTCTCTTTGTATTAAGAGGTTCTCATTTCACGAAATCTTATTCATATAGCTAGCATGCTACCTGATGTAGATGATAGATATATTCCACTCTTCTTATCTGATCTTCCACTCTCATTTAATCTTTAAAACCCTGATTCGAAGTTGTCTAAAGACTTACTTCCTGGTATATACTTTGGGATTGCCTTATGAGAGAGACACGTTTGCATAATTTTCCTCATCCATTTTTCACCTTGATATAAACATTATCTATATATTTTGATGGGTATTGGGCTTGCACTCATGGTTGTCCGAGTGTGACTCTTAGTGCCAACATTTTTGGCGTCGTTTCTGGGGACGACATGAAGACACCTTCCCTGGGTGAACTATGATGATTATAGCTAGATTTGGATGGTGAACTGAAGCTAGACACTTTTAGACTGCTTATCTTTCACCATGGTGACTCCACTATTCATATATCTATTGGAGACTCCATTATTTTGAAATGGACAAGATCCTAGCTCAAAGGTATTCTTTCTGTGATTTTTCAAAGATAGTTGGTTTTCCAAATCCAGTTCCTAGTAGAGATGAATGGGAAGGTTTCCTTCCTAGGTTTAGAGGGGAAAATTGGGAAATGCCAGCTGAGTTTTTACTATATTTTCATGAGTTCATACTTAAGATAAAAGTTATACATGAAGTTGCCATCATCAAATTGTTTACATACTCTTTAGATGGAGCAGCTCGTGACTGGTGTAGATCACTCTTGGTTGCTTGTATTACTTCACTAAGACATTTTCGTGTTGCATTTCATTTGTTTTGCAAAGGGAAATTTGCAGTTGATTTCCTTTATCAAGAATGTTTTTATGAATTCGATTTGTTGAGTAAAGGATCAAATAGTCATAAAGAGCATGTTGTTGTATAAGACACTTTTTATTATGATCAAGAGGTTTATGATCTTCAAAGTGATATCCAAAATGTAGATACTTTTGACATTGTATCAAATGTATCTACTGTTTTAAGTTGTCATGAAAATCAAATTGTTTCCTTTGAGTATTTGAATGATAATGAGCATATCGATATATCAACATGTGATAATTTTGAATCTAAGACATGGGAATACAATGAAGGAGATAAGGAAGAATTGTAGCAGCAGTTGGAATTCTCTTTATCACCTATTGATGAACATAAAACTTCAAGGATCAACGATGAAATGTTGATCATTTCTATACCTTCACTTGCAACAAACATCAAACAACATATGAGTAGTTGTAAATTATATGAGGACCATCATTTTATTGATGAATCAACCTTCACAAAGGAGAAAAATGGTTTTCTTAACCCATTAGAAATGTCTCTTCATAATTTTCATGATCCTCTGGATTTTTACACAGAGTTGTGTTTTTCAAAGGTTTCTAATGATCCAGTTGTTGCTATGATCTTGCATCATAGTTGTAAGTATCCATTGCTTACTAACCTCTTGTCGTAATCTTTATATCACTTGAAATTTATTTTGAACAGTTGCATGGAAGGAGTTATTTTCATCAATTTGATACTCACCTCGCCCAATTGGAAGTATGACTTCAATTAAGCAAAGAAACTCAGTTGGATAGATTAGTGTAGGAATGTATATAAATAAGCTTGATATGCAAGCATTTGGTTTGCAATGAGTGTTTTTCAGTTTTCAATAAATGATCAGAGGTTCTCTCAAGGCATAGACATAGTACATATTGTAGAGATGGGATGGATAAGGCATTGGAACTTCATGTTCTTGGAAACTCACAGGGAGCATGCCATCCCCTGTGGAACCAGATGTTAGCACATAAAATTGTAGGGGTAAAAAAGAACCACTTTGGGTTTTGTTTTTGAGTCACACCTTTGATCCTTACATCATTTCCGTGACATGTCACCTCTCGGTTGTATAAAAGTTTATTTTTTTCATCATCCATTTATTTAAATGTCAAGTTAAATACAGTTGTATGTGTTGCCAACTCACTAGGAGAGTTCGAAGTGTACTCAAGTGCTCCATTCATTCATTGTCATCATTACCTTTTTGTCATGATAAGGGATTTCATTGTTTTTAGAGACTATTTTTAACAATTTTTTACGAATCATATCTTTGTACATCCTAACAGTCTCCTCGAAGCATGCAAATATTTTTTGAATCAGGTGTTGCGAACTGGTGACAGACATTGTGAATTTCATTGCGAACTCATTTCTTATAACAAAGTCTTATAAATATTTGATCATAACTTTTGAATGGCGATGTGGGTTTTTCTGACATTTCTTTTGGAGGAGCATGATATTGGGATTGACCTGGTGACAAAAATTCATCCCAATCCAGTTTGGAGTTTAAAAGATAAAATTAAAACACCAGTGCGTTTCGAACTAGCACTATGAATTGTATGAAGAAGAGGAAGTTTTAGAGGTTGGACAACTTGCAAACATCCCTATGCAAATTCAAAGACATCAGCATCAATCCTAGGTCCACCAGATGCTCCATGAGATCTTTCATCCTGTTTGAGGGTCAATAAAGGGGTTTTGGTTGGCTTTCCTCTTAGCGTTGCAAACTCTGTGTTGCAAATCCATCGTTGCGAACCCATCTTATACATCTTTATAAAGATGCAAGATTAACAAGTTATTAAACTCCTATCTAGTTTGTAGTGTGAAATTGATCATATGTTGGAGCGGAATTGAAATTTGCAAGTGTAGTGATGTTGTGAACAAATTATGATGTTGATAAAAAACCTATTGTGCAGAGACATGCCTTTGTCTCCCTTCACTATAATTCTCATTAGTATTTCCTTAGCCTTTCTATTTTAAGAATTCCTTGTCTTATTCTTGGATGTGTAATGAGTTGATATGTTCAGGAGTTCTACATAGGATTATCCTATTGGAAAAGTCTTTTCATCAAAACATTAATCCTATGTATCCCCTATTTCACATCTAATAGTCATTTAATATTGAAGTAATGTTTTGTTCATACAGTATTTATGGACAATCAACACTAAAGGAATACTCACAAAGGAGTATCTTCAGAGTTAGAAAATGAATAATTTGAACTTCCTTAAACAATATCAGTTTTTGACAAGTTTCATGTTTATGCATTTTTTAAGATTTGAGGATGGTTATCCTTATAAACCATATTTAGCTTCTAGGATGTTCTCTTCTAATCATATACCAAGATCATGAGTTTTTACAACACTTGGTGGAACTGGATATCATTATTAGAACACTTTCAGTCATTTTCAAGTGAAACAGGATGTTACAGGAGAGTTCACAGCTCTTGCACTGCGAACTGGTATTTTTGACAGTTTGTAAACAATTAGCACACAATAGAGTAATGTTTTTCTTTTAACTTTTGATTTCCAATCTGGGTTCCTAAGAAATGTGGTGTGTAGGTAAAACATGGTTTTTTGGACTCGGTGACATAAATTCATCTCGAACCAGTTCGTATTTTTGGAGAAAAGATAAAACCATCACCTACAGGGAAGTTCCCAGTGCATGTTGTCATAGTCGTTGCGAACTCTATCAATTTGACAAATTCAATCTATGGGAAGGCTGTCAGGTGTGAAGGAAGGTTTGAATGGTCTCCTAGGAGTTAGTTTTATATGAGGGACATGTGTTCCATCTCCAAATCAATCAGGATGACATGTTTCAAGAGGCATTTATCACAAGAAGCAAGATCCTGGAAAATAGGATTTTGTTAAGTTTTTGTTGGACTATTTTGTAAGAAGAATCCTAAATGAAGGAGGATCCTATGTATCTACTTGGTTTCAACCTCCTTATGGTATATAGATATCATTGACTATAAATGAAAGGGATTTTGAGAATGAAGGGGTTGGATTCATGATCCAAGAGAGGAGAGAGTTGGAGGAGCAGTTTAGTTGCTCAATTATAAGCCCAAGGGCTTGTTGTAATTAACATTTCTGCCATTAGAGATTCATGAGAGTTTTTTATCAGAATTTTTGTTCTTTATTATCATTTTACCTTGTCATCTTGCTTTAATGGAATTGAAGGCATTGAAGATCAATGGTTGTTCATGAGGTAGGATATTCATGAGATGCACATGATTTGTAGTAATTGCATCCTTTCATGATCTCTATTTTAGTTATCTTCTAAGTCATTTTTTCATAGAGGATCTAATGATATTATTCTCTTTGTTGTCTTTCTTATACCTCCATCCATCAATTATATCCCTTTTGGTATAGTATGAGCTTGAGTGCCTCTGATCTGTAGGATGTGTTGACTCCATGCCCAATGGAATGACTTTGCAGACTATTTGCTACCCTCTTTCTTTCTCTTTCTTGCTGATCCACCCTTTTGAAATTGATTTAATTTTTCAGGTTGGAATGGTATGGGAGAGACCTTTGGTTTTGATATTGTCATATAACATAAATTTTGTTCCTACTATGTAAACCAGATTTAAGACACTTTGTTAATGGAAATTAGTCTTTTTCCTTATCTCTTCATTACTATCTTACTTTGATTTCAGCTAAGTGAATGATTCGTTTAGTTGGTTGCATCCTTATTTCAATATATGTTATATTGTGATAATGCTTGTAGATATATTAGATCTTTTCTCTTTTTCTTGAGAGGTTATCATTTCACAAAGTCTTATTCATATAGCTATCATGCTACGTGATGTAGATGATAGATATATTCCACACTTCTTATCTGATCTTCCACCCTCATTTAATATTTAAAACCCTAATTCGAATTTGTCTAAGGCCTTACTTTATGGTCTATACTTTTGGATTTCCTTCTGTCACTGACACTTTTTCAGAGTTTTACTCATCCATTTGTCACCTTGATATAAACATTATCTATATATTTTGATGGTTATTGGGCTTGCACTCATGGCAGTCTAAGTGTGACTCTCAGTTCTAACAGGTACTTCCACTTGTAACACTACCTGTAATGATGTCGGTACTTCAACTTGTACCCTCACTTCTATTTTGATCTCCTAGATTCTTCTGACCGTCAGTCACTAGTTCTCTAAACAACTCTTTCTTTGTTGATGTGTTAATCATACATGGGGTTGTAGGTTCTACATTGATTCAGATCTGGACAGGGGTATATGCTTCCTCATTAGATATTGCTCCTCTAGTCTTTATTTCATATGTTGCACATAGTATTTATGCAATGTGATCCACAACATGGATATCCTCAACCTCTTCCTTATCATTCTCCAAGCCTTCCCTCTCGGCTACTAATTGTTTCTTCCTATTGAGCTTATACTAGTAGGGTCGTCCACTACGCGTCATTCCTACCTTCTGAATAATTTCTTGGATCTCATGTTGATCCATCATAATGGGATATTTCTCTTTACTGCACTCTTTTCTATCTATTCCCTCTCCATCTCAGACCTTCCTCAGTGTTTCCCTTAACTCCCCTATGCACGCAGGGTAGTTTAGATGTTTGATTCCATGGTTAATACCCATTTATCATGCAATAATCTTGTGATCGATGTGTACAATGACTTGATGTACCTTCCCCTTGGACCCTTAAGAAACTCATGCTATGCTACATTATAATAATTTGATGTATCTACCGCAAACTCAGTGATATACCTCACTGTATTGTTGTCTAGCCATAAATCTATTGCATGCGTGAATTTATTATTTACCCTTTTCAACTGTGCGATACTTTCTTCTGTCCACTCCACTAATCTAACTCTATTTTTCGAATGGGTATCTTTCAACCGTGTTATCCACTCTTTCAATAGCATGGAAAACTCACTAAATAAAATCCCGTGTATTTCCCTGAATACGTATCTTTCCAAATACTTTATTGGATTAAACCTATAGCTTCTATTATCTTTATGGGAAAACTCTAGTTCCTGAACTATTAATCATCTTTCAATCTTCTCTTTTATGGGGTTCCAACCTAAAAACATCCCATTTATTACGCCCTCATGCTATACTTCATGATTCAACCCTCTTGATCCAATATTCTAAGTTCCAACTAGCAACAAAACCATTGTTCGTTTTAATTTGGGTTGACCCAGGTTTTACTATAGGATTACCAACTTCCCTTCAACCATCGACCCTTCTGGATACCAGAACGAAACACATCACACAGAGTGCACTGCGTAGTCTCACCTGAGATGGATTCTATGGGTGGTCACATGACTCATATGTATGCAACCTTGGGATGGGATGTGTTTCTCTCTCATAGGCATTAGATCCACTCAACTGCTAGCCCTTCAATACCCATATATTATGCTAACTCTAACTCTTACCAGTGACATAGTATATGACCAACAGACTTCATTAATCATTATGGAAGCATGTATTCCATGATAGGTATTCATCTATTGTACCATAAGCTTCAGATCTAAACACTAACTATAACCTTCATTTAATTAGAGCTATTTTTCAGATTCCATTAGTTCATTCTTAGTGTGCAATGTTCTTTTACCATTTAACATGTTCATCATAAACTTACTAAAGTAAATACAATCATAAACACTGCATACATTCACACAAAACACAGATGTATTGCGGTTCACCCCCCCTAGGGATACATCAAGGGGTGTGCTAGGGTAGGGCACACTGCTCTGTGAAAGAATTATCCCCAATGTCCTTGGGACAGTGCTCAACAACCTTTTCAAAGTATTGCAGCTGCAGGGTGTCATTGTATCGATCTTCCTTCCAGTGGTCAAATTGTTGGCATGTTTACAGGCAGAGTGTGTTTTCCATTGATGGCAAGAATAGTAGCGATGAAGGCAGGTTTGCAAACAAAGTGTACATGGAAAGAAAAGCATCCGGCAGTGAAGACACAAAAGAATAAGCAGCGAAGACACAGAAGAACAAGGTCGAGAAGCTGAGAAGGAATAGTGAATCTTTGAACGCAGAGCACAAGTGGGTGCCAAGGCCGAAAAGAATTCCATTACCAAAGCTCAGGAGAGATATTGTTCCCAGAAATGCAGATGAGGTCCAAGTCATCAAGGCTCGCAGAAGGATCAAAGGTCGTGGCCTTTGACAGTTATATAATTGAGAAATAAAAATCTCAGGAGGAGAAGCGACAGTGGTCGTTGGATCACCAATCCAGAGTACCCGATGGTCATTAGATCAGAGTACAGATAGGAGGAGTGTGTAGAGGAGGATATTGGACCCTAGCCACCAGATTAGAGCGCGAAGTACTAGCAACTATTAGATCTATTATAACTTCTAAGAGGATAATGGGAAAGAGCCATCCTCCAACTCCATGAAATACGAAGTCGCAAAATGATCTCGGTCGTTGGATCCAGAGGACACGTGGCGAGAGATCAACATTTCGTTGACTCGGGAGCTGGAGAATTCAAAGGTGAGAGTTGTAGGAAATCACGATATGAGAAGCAGTGAAATGATATGGGCCATCTGATCACCAAGGACCTCGACTGTTAATCTGATATGAAGTCATTTCGGAGTTTCGCGTATCAAGATTTTGGAGGCAACTCACAGCAGAAGTTCATGATATGTGAAATTGCGAAGCACTCTTTTGCTTGACCCCTGATCATAGCTTGTGGTCACATCAGAGGAGGATAAGTGAAGGGGCTAGCGCTACTAGGCTCCATTTTAGAGTTTCACGTATTGTGAGCTTCGAAGCAACTCACAGCAGGAAGTCACGATATGCGAAATCACGAAGCACCCTCTTGCTTTGCCCCTGATCACAGCTAGTCATCAAATCAATGGGAGAGAAGGGAAGTAGCTAGTGATGCCAAGCTCCATTTTGGAGTTTCACGAGTCGGGAAAACCAAGGTGACTCACAGTTGGTCGCCCGAAATGCGAAATTGTGAAATGACTATTGGTTAGGCATACGGTCACCGCCGATGGTCATGTGAAAGGAAGGGGCTTAGCCAAAAACTCTAAATGCCCACTGTGTATTTTTCTCAGGAAAGGAAAAAGCGCCAGAGGGATGAGCGCATGAAGGTTCTCTCAGTAGCTGCTAAAGACGAACTGATTGTAACTACAGAAAACCACTAATGGTTTCAGCCCGAGAATTTGAAGAGGCAGCAACGTGATTGTCAGAGAAGTTGAAGAGTCTCAAGGTATCTATTAGTGGAATGCAGACTCATCATAGAGACGATTGACAGATGGAAAAGCGTTGAAGACGGTAGCTGCCAGAGAAGCCAAAGAGTCTCAGCATAATGACCATGGATGAAGAATAGACTAAGTGTAATCGCCAGACGGTACAAAGAGTTAGGTTTTTGATCTTGCATAGGACTGGTCATGATAAATATACGCAGAACAATGAAGAGGAGGCGACATGGGGCAGAGAGTTATTGATGCGGGTAAAAGTAGGTTGTGTACAATGGCTGAATTGTAAAGAAGAAGCGTAGCGCATAGAACAGAAATGCATATATGACAGAGGAAGAAAAGTTTGAGGTGCGCATGCAGAGATAGAGCAGGAAGACATTGATGCAGGCAGAGCATAGCAGTGCACCAGAACAGTGATGACACTGGTAAGCTATAGATAAACACTATATCTCTATAATAATTCTGAAGTAACTAAGTTGTTATACTCAAGGTGGTTGGGAGGTGCTAGGGAGGATTGGTGTCCTCAAAGTTTCAAGTGGGTTCTTGAACACATGGAGTTGTAGCTTCCATCTAGTTGCATCCAGAAATACCAGGGTGGTAGGGTGGTGCAAGGGAGAACTGTTGTTCCCTGTTATACAGATTGGTGCCTATGTGACTGGAAGTTGGTACTTCCATCTAGTTGGTGCTTCCTTATAGTGGGTGTTAGAGAAACTAGGGAGTTGGTGCTTCCTTCTAGTAAGTGCTAGAGAAAATAGAGAGTTGGTGCTCTCAGCAAGTTGCAACTTGCAAAACAGAGGTTGTAGACTCAAGAGGAGTTGGAGCTCACAAGTATGATAATGTAAATAAAATAAAGATTACTTATCATATCAAGAAGAAGAGGTTTTTCCCTTTATGGGTTTCCTCAGGAAATATTTGTCTCTGTATATTTCATGTGTGTGATTGATGTTTAATATTATATTTCTTACTTCTCTGCATCATTGTGATTGT
>SNQJ01S0114209.1:0-12051 GCA_010110895.2 Picea sitchensis | reverse complement strand
ATAATTGAAAGGAACAATGGACTATGGCCTATGGTATCCTAGGAATCATAATTTTCAACTATCAGTCTATTCAGATGTTGATTGGGATAACTGCGTGGATGAAAGGAAAAGAACGAGTGGAGGTGCATTCTTCTTAGGATATTCCCTTGTATCATGGTTGACCAAGAAGCAAGGTTCCATTTCCTTATCAACTACATAAGTTGAATACATTGCAGTTGCCACTTGTTGTACCCAAGTATTGTGGATGATTCAGACACTTACAGACTTGGAGGTAAAATATGCTGCACCGATCCCAAATCATTGTGATAATACTAGTGCAATTAGTGTGTTAAAGAATCATGTCTTTCACTCCAATACAAAGAATATACCCATCAAGTATCACTTCTTGAGAGAACAGGTAACCAACTCTGTGGTTTATGTGCATTATATTCCATCCAAAGATTATATTGTTGATATCTTCACTAAACCGCTTGCACAAGCTCAGTTTCAGTATCTACGCCAGAAGTTGGGCATGACTCCATTATCAACTTAAAAGATTTCATTATGTAAGGGGGAGTATGTGTTGGTTGAATATCTAATACCTCTGAAAAATACTGCAACCGCTCAGGGGGAGCAATTTTTCTTTGACATTGATGTCAAATGGGAAGAAAAGTTGTGGATGCTATAGTTGGAGGTCTAAGCAGAATAGTGCATCCATTCAAGGTTTCCATCAATGACAAAGGGGGAGATTGTTGGCATGTTTACAGTCAGAGTGTGATTTTCATTGATGGAAAGAATAGCAGTGATGATGGAAGGTTTACAAACAGAATGTACATGGAAAGAACAGTATCCAACAGTGAAGACATGGAAGAAAAAGCAGTGAAGAAACAAAAGAACAAGGTCGAGAAGCTGAGAAGGAAAATCATAGCATTGCATGCAGAGCGCAAGTGGGCGCTAAGGCCAAGGTGAATTCCATTACCAAATCTCAGGAGAGATAGAATTCCTAGAAACACAGACGAGGTCCAATTCATCAAGGCTCGCAGAAGGATCAAAGGTTGTGACCTTTGACACTTAGAGATTTGAGAAAGCCAAAGCTCAGGAGGAGGGGCAACAGTGGTCGTTGGATCACCAATCCAGAATACCCGATGGTCATCACATCAAAGTACATACAAGAGGAGTGCGCAGAGGAGGAGATTAGACCTCAGCCGCTGTAGTGGAGCACAAAGGACTAGCAGTCATTAGATTCAATATAACTGCAAAGAGGATAATGGGCAAGATCCATCCTCCAACTTCACGAAATACAAAGTCACGAAATGATTTAGGTCGTTGGATCCAGAGGACATGTGGCGAGAGATCAACATTTCATTGACTTGCGAGATAGAGAAGTCAAAGGTGAGAGTTGTAGGAACTCGCAATATTCGAAGTCGCGAAATGATCTGGGTCGTCTGATCACTAAGGACTTCGACCGTTGATCTGATATGAAGTCATTTTGGAGTTTCGTGTATCAGGATTTTGGAGGCAAATTGTAGCAGGAGTTTGCGATATGAAAAATCACGAAGCACTCTTTTGCTTGACCCTTGATCATATCTTATGGTCACATTAGAGGAAGAGAAGTGAAGGAGCTAGCATTGCTAGGCTCCATTTTGGAGTTTCACGTATCGTGATTTTGGAAGCAACTCATAGCAGGAGGTCGCAATATGTGAAATCGCAAAGCACCCTTGTGCTTGGTCGTTGATTACAGCTAGTGGTCACATTAGCAAGAGATAAGGGAAGGAGCTAGCGGTGTCAGGCTCCATTTCGAAGTTTCATGAGTCGAGAAAACCAAGGTGACTCACAGTTGATCACCCGAAATGTGAAATCGTGAAATAACTATTGGTTAGGCATACGGTCACCGTTGATGGTCATGTGAAAGGAAGGGGCTTAGCCAAAAAATTTAAATGCCCAATGTGTAGTTTTATCAGGAAAGGAAAAATCGCCAAAGGGATGAGCGCACGAAGGTTCTCTCATTAAATGCTAAAGATGAACTGATTGTAACTGTAGAAAACCACTGATGGTTTCAACCAGAGAATTCGAAGAGGCTGCAAGGTGATTGTCAGACAAGATAAAGAGTCTCGAGGTATCTATCAATGGAATGAAGACTCATCATAGAGATGATTGACAGATGGAAAAGTGTTGAAGACGGTAGCTTCCAGAGAAGCCAAAGAGTCTTGGCATAACGGCCATGGATGAAGAACAGATTGAGTGTAATCACCAGAGGGGACAAAGAGTTAGGTTTTTGATCTTGCAGAGGACTGGGCATGATAAATATACGCAGAACAGTGAAGAGGATGGGGCCTGGGGGCAGAGAGTTACTGATGCAGGTAAAAGCAAGTTGTCTACACCGGGTGAATTGTATAGAAGAAGTGTAGCGCATAGAACAGAAATCCATATCTGATAGAGGAAGAAAAATTCGAGGTGTGCATGCAAAGACAGAGCAGGAAGACATTGATGCAGGCAGAGCATAGCAGTGCACCAGAACAGTGATGAGACTGTTAAGTTATAGATAAAAATTGTATTTCTGTAATAATTCTGAAGTAACGAAGTTTTTATACTCAGGGTGGTTGGGATGTGCTAGGGAGGATTGGTGTCCTCGGATTTTCAAGTGGGTTCTTGAACACAGGGAGTTTTAGCTTCCATCTGGTTGCAGCCAAAAATACCAGGTTGCTGCAAGGGAGAACTGTTGTTTCCTATTATACAGGTTTGTGCCTTTGTGATAATTCTTGCAGATATATGAGAGCTTTTCTCTTTGTATTGAGAGGTTCTCATTTCATGAAATCATATTCATATAGCTAGCATGCTACCTGGTGTAGATGATAGATATATTCCATTGTTCTTATCTTCTCTTCCACTCTCATTTAATCTTTAAAACCCTGATTCGAAGTTGTCTAAAGACTTACTTGTTGGTATATACTTTGGGATTGCCTTATGTGAGAGACATGTTTGCATAGTTTTCCTCATCCATTTTTCACCTTGATATAAACAATATCTATATATTTTGATGGGTATTGGGCTTGCACTCATGGTTGCCCGAGTGTGACTCTTAGTGCCAACATTTTTGGCGTCGTTTCTAGGGACGACATGAAGACACCTTCACTGGGTGAACTATGACGATTATATCTAGCTTTGGATGGTGAACTGAAGCTAGACACTTTTAGACTGCTTATCTTTCACCATGGTGACTCCACTGTTCATATATCTATTGGAGACTCCATTATTTTGAAATGGACAAGATCCTAGCTCAAAGGTATTATTTCTGTGATTTTTCAAAGATAGTTGGTTTTCCAAATCCATTGCCTAGTAGAGATGAATGGGAAGGTTTCTTTCCTAGGTTTAGAGGGGAAACTTGGGAAATGTCAGCTACGTTTTTACTATATTTTCACGAGTACATACTTAAGATAAAATTTATACATCAAGTTGTCATCATCAAATTGTTTACATACTCTTTAGATGGAGCAGCTCGTGATTGGTGTAGATCACTCTTGGTTGCTTGTATTACTTCACTAAGACATTTTCATGTTGCATTTCGTTTGTTTTGCAAAGGGAAATTTGCAGTTGATTTCCTTTATCAAGAATGTTGTTATGAATTYGATTTGTTGAGTAAAGGATCAAATAGTCATTATGTTGTTGTRTAMGACACTTTTTATTATGATCAAGAGATTTWTTATCTTCAAAGTGATATCCAAAATGTAGATACTTTTGACATTGTATCAAATGTATCTACTGTTTTAAGTTGTCATGAAAATMAAATTGTTTCCTTTGAGTATTTGAATGATAATGAGCAGATYGATATATCAGCATGTGAMAATTTTGAATCTAAGACAYGGGAATACAATGAAGGAGATAAGGACGAATTGTAGCAGCAGTTGGAATTCTCTTTATCACCTATTGATGAGCAGAAAACTTCAAGGATCAAYGATGAAATGTCGATCATTTCTATACYTGCACTTGAAACAAACATCAAACAACATATGAGTAGTTGTAAATTATATRAGGACCATCATTTTATTGATGAATCAACCTTCACARAGGAGAAAAATGGTTTTCTTAACCCATTAGAAATGTCTCTTCATAATTTTCATGATCCTCTGAATTTTTACATAGAGTTATATTTTTCAAAGGTTTCTAATGATCCAGTTGTTGCTATGATTTCGGATCATAGTTGTAAGTATCCATTGCTTACTAACCTCTTGTTGTTAGCTTTATATTACTTGAAATTTACTTTGAACAGTTGCATGGAAGGAGTTATTTTCATCAATTTGATACTCACCTTGCCCAATTGGAAGTATGACTTCAATTAAGCAAAGAAACTCAATTGGATAGATTAGTGTAGGAATGTATATAAATAAGCTTGATATGCAAGCATTTGGTTTGCAGTGAGTGTTTTTCAATTTTCAATAATGATCAGAGGTTCTCTCAAGGCATAGGCATAGTACATATTGCAAAGATGGGATGGATAAGGCATTGGAACTGCATGTTCTTGGCAACTCACAGGGAGCATGCCATCCCCTATGGAACCAGATGTTAGCACATAAAATTGTAGGGGTAAAAAAGAACCACTTTAGGTTTTGTTTTTGAGTCACACCTTTGATCCTTACATCATTTCCGTGACATGTCACCTCTCAGTTGTACAAAAGTTTATTTTTTTCATCATCCATCTATTTAAATGTCAAGTTAAATACATTTGTATGTGTTGCCAACTCACTAGGAGAGTTCGAAGTGTACTCAAGTGCTCCATTCATTCATTGCCATCATTACCTTTTTGTCATGATAAGGGATTTCATTGTTTTTAGAGCCTATTTTTAACAAATTTTTAGGGATCATGTCTTTGTACATCCTAACAGTCTCCTCGAAGCATGAAAATATTGTTTGAATTAGGTGTTGCGAACTGGTGACAAGCATTGCAAATTTCATTGCGAACTCATTTCCTATAACAAAGTCTTATAAATATTTGATCATAACTTTTGAACAGCGATGTGGGTTTTTATGACATTTGTTTTGGAGGAGCATGATATTGGCATTGACCTGGTGACAAAAATTCAGCCCAATCTAGTTTGGAATTTAAAAGATAAAATTAAAACACCAGTGTGTTGCGAACTAGCGCTACGAACTCGCTGAAGAATAGGAAGGTTTAGACTTTGGACAACTTGAAAACATCCCTATGCAAATTCAAAGACATCAACATCAAGCCTAGGTCCACCAGGTGCTCCATGAGAGTTTTCATCCTGGTTGAGGGTCGATAAAGGGGTTTTGGTTGGCTTTCCTGTTAACATTGCAAACTCTGTGCTGCAAATCCATCACTGCGAACCCATCTTCTACATATTTCTAAAGATGCAAGCTTAACAAGTTATTACACTCCTATCCATTTTGTAGTGTGAAATTGATCATATGTTGGAGCGGACTTGAAATTTGCAAGTGTAGTGATGTTGTGAACAAATTGTGATGTTTATAAAAAACCTATTTTGCAGAGACCTGCCTTTGTCTCCCTTCATTATAATTCTCATTAGTATTTCCTTAGCCTTTCTATTTTAAGAATTCCTTGTCTTATTCCTGGATGTGTAATGAGTTGATATGTTCAAGAGTTCTACATAGGATTATCCTATTGGAAAAGTCTTGTCATCAAAACATTAATCCTATGTATCCCATGTTTCACATCTAACAGTCATTTAATATTGCAGTAATGTTTTCTTCATACAGTATTTATGGACAATCAACACGAAAGGAATACTCACAAAGGATTAGCTTCAGAGTTAGAAAATGAATAAGTTGAACTTCCTTAAACAATATCATTTTTTGACAAGTTTCATGTTTATGCATTTTTGAAGATTTGAGGATGGTTATCCTTATAAACCATATTTAGCTTCTAGGATGTTCTCTTCTAGTCATATACCAAGATCATGAGTTGTTACAACACTTGGTGGAACTAGATATCGTTATTGGAACACTTTCATCCATTTTCAAGTGAAACAGGATGTTACAGGAGAGTTCATAGCTCTTGCGCTGCGAACTGGTATTTTTGACAGTTTGTAAACAATTAACACACAATAGAGTAATGTTTTTCTTTTAACTTTTGATTTCCAATCTGGGTTCCTCTGAAATGTGGTGTGTAGGTAAAACATGGTTTTTTGGACTTGGTGACATAAATTCATCCCGAACCAGTTCGTATTTTTGGAGAAAAGATAAAACCATCACCTACAAGGAAGTTCACAGTGCATGTTGTCACAGTCGTTGCGAACTCTATCAATTTGACAAATTCAATCTATGGGAAGGCTGTCAGTTGTGAAGGAAGGTTTGAATGGTCTCCTAGGAGTTATTTTTATATGAGGGACATGTGTTCCATCTCAAAATCAATCAGGATGACATGTTTCAAGAGGCATTTATCACAATAAGCAAGATCCTGGAAAATAGGATTTTGTTAAATTTTTGTTGGACTATTTTGTAAGAAGAATCCTAAATGAAGGAGGATCCTATGTATCTACTTGGTTTCGACCTCCCTATGGTATATAGATATCATTAAAATAAATGAAAGGGATTTTGAGAATGAAGGGGTTGGATTCATGATCAAAGAGAGGAGAGAGTTGGAGGAGCAGTTTAGTTGCTCAATTGTAAGCCCGAGGGCCTGTTGTAATTAACATTTTTTCCATTAGAGATTCATGAGAGTTTTTTATTAGAATTTTTGTTCTTTATTATCATTTTACCTTGTCATCTTTATTTAATGGAATTGAAGGCATTGAAGATCAATGGTTGTTCATGAGGTAGGATATTCATGAGATGCAAATGATTTGTAGTAATTGCCTGCTTTCATGATTTTTGTTCTAGTTATCTTTTAAGTCATTTTTTCATAGAGGATCTAATGATATCATTCTCATTGTTGTCTTTCTTATACCTCCATCCATCAATTATATCCCTTTTGGTATAGTATGAGCTTGAGTACCTCTTATATGTAGGATGTGTTGACTCCATGCCCAATGGAATGACTTTGCAGACTATTTGCTACCCTCTTTCTTGCTCTCTTTGCTGATCCACCCTTTTAAAATTGATTTAATTTTTCAGGTTGGAATGGTATGGGAGAGACCTCTGGTTTTGATATTGTCATATCACATAAATTTTGTTCCTACTGTGTAAACCATATTTAAGACACTTTGTAAATGGAAATTAGTCTTTTTCCTTATCTCTTCATTACTATCTTACTTTGATTTCAGCTAAGTGAATGATTCGTTTAGTTAGTTGCATCCTTATTTCAATATATGTTATATTGTGATAATGCTTGCAGATATAATAGATCTTTTCTCTTTGTCTTGAGAGGTTATCATTTCACAAAGTCTTCTTCATATAGCTATCATGCTACCTGATGTAGATGATAGATATATTCCACACTTCTTATCTGATCTTCCACCCTCATTTAATATTTAAAACCCTAATTTGAATTTGTCTAAAGACTTACTTTATGGTCTATACTTTGGGATTTCCTTCTGTCACTAACACTTTTTTGGAGTTTTCCTCATCCATTTGTCACCTTGATATAAACATTATCTATATATTCTGATGGCTATTCGGCTTGCACTCATGGCAGTCTAAGTGTGACTCTCAGTTCGAACAGGTACTTCCACTTGTAACACTACCTGTAATGATGTTGGTACTTAAACTTGTACACTCACTTCTATTTTGATCTCCTAGATTCTTCTGACCGTCAGTCACTAGTTCTCTAAACAACTCTTTCTTTGTTGATGTGTTAATCGTACATGGGGTTGTAGGTTCTACATTGATTCAAATCTGGACAGAGGTATATGCTTCCTCATTAGATCTTGCTCCTCTAGTCTTTATTTCATATGTGGCGCACAGTATTTATTCAATGTGATCCACAACACGGATATCCTCTACCTCTTCCTTATCATTCTCCAAGCCTTCCCTCTCGGCTACTAATTTTTTCTTCCTATTGACCTTATACTGGTAGGGTCTTCCACTGCCCGTTGTTCCTACCTTCTGCATAATTTCTTGGATCTCCTATTGATCCATCATAATGGGATCTTTCTCTTTACTACACTCTTTTCTATCTATTCCCTCTCCATCTCAGACCTTCCTCAGTGTTTCCCTTAACTCCCCTATGCACGCAGGGTAGTTTAGATGTTTGATTCCATGGTTAATACCCATTTATCATGCAATAATATCTTGATCGATGTGTACAACAAATTGATGTACCTTCCCCTTGGACCCTTAAGAAACTCAGGCTATGCTACATTATAATAATTTGATGTATCGACCGCAAACTCAGTTATATACCTCACTGCATTGTTGTCTAGCCATAAATCTATTGCCTGCGTGAATTTATTATTTACCCTTTTCAACCATGCGATACTTTCTTCTGTCCACTCCACTGATCTAACTCTATTTTTTGGATGGGTATATTTCAACCGTGTTATCCACTCTTTCAATAGCATGGAAAACTCACTAAATAAAATCTCGTGTATTTCCCTGAATACGTATCTTTCCAAATACTTTATTGGATTAAACCTATAGCTTCTATTATCTTTATGGGAAAACTCTAGTTCCTGAACTATTAATCATCTTTCAATCTTCTCTTTTATGGGGTTCCAACCTAAAAAAATCCCATTTATTACGCCCTCATGCTATACTGCATGATTCATCCCTCTTGATCCAATATTCTAAGTTCCAACTAGCAACAAAACCATTGTTCTTTTTAATTCGGGTTGACCCAGGTTTTACTATAGGATTACCAACTTCCCTTCAACCATCGACCCTTCTAGATACCAGAAGGAAACAGATCAAACAGAGTGCACTGTGCAGTCTCACCTGAGATGGATTCTATGGGTGGTCACAGGACTCATATGTATGCAACCTTGGGATGGGATGTGTTTCTCTCTCATAGGCATTAGATCCACTCAACTGCTAGCCCTCGAATACCCATACATTATGCTAACTCTAACTCTTACCAGTGACATAGTATATGACCAACCGACTTCATTAATCATTATAGAAGCATGTATTCCATGATAGGTATTCATCTATTGTACCATAAGATTCAGATCTAAACACTAACTATAACCTTCATTTAATTAGAGCTATTTTTCAGATTCTATTAGTTCATTCTTAGTGCACAATGTTATTTTATCATTTAACATGTTCATCATAAACTTACTAAAGTAAATACAATCATAAACACTGCATACATTCACACAAAACATAGATGTATTGCGGTTCACCCCCCCTGGGGCTACATCCACAAAGATTTGTCGCTTCTGCTCTTTATTCATTTTCTTGCAAAATCTATTGTTTCGCACTATACAACCCTTCCTTCATTACATTTGATCTCCACAAATCACATCATTCTCTTGACAATACACACTTCTAACAAACATACAACAACAACAACAATGACAACCCTCTCATTATCCTAATACATTATACTTATACAAAACTTGGGACAAAACCCTTACAAAGACCATAACCCTAAGCGGATTAGGTCTGTCTACTTTCTCCTTGACTTAATCTCAGCTGGTCCTTGATCCAATCATTGCTCCAAGTCGGCGTGTGTCCACTTTCCAACTTCTCTGCAACAATTTTTCCACTTTATAAGTGCTTTTCTCGGTGTTGGTTTTCCTCTGTTTATGGCATTTATTTTCCTCTATTTCTAGTGCGCTCCCCTATTTTCTGGCGCTACTTTGATTCCTTCAAAACCTCCTTAATTTTCCCCAAAATTGGCCTGCGCCAACACTTCTCCTACAAACACCCTCAAGATAGTGATATAGTTTAGACTTATACAAGTACATAACTTCGGTAGCAGTGGCAAACAATGGAAGGCAACGTCAATTCCTAAAACTTCAAAGTGCTCCAACTTGCAATATGAAGATATCTAGAGATGTGCTAGGGTAAGACATACTAGGACAACCAAATTTTTTTCAAATACTTCACAAAACATTTCACTGCAACTGGCACTACAAATGTGTTGGGTACAAGCCCCCAACAAACTGACACAAAAGAACTGACACGATTAGGGTTTCAAGGGGTGTGCTAGGGTAGGGCGCACTGCTCTATGAAAGAATTATCCCCAATGTCCTTGGGACAATGCTCAACAACCTTTTCAAAGTATTGCAACTGCAAGGTGTCATTGTATCGATCTTCCTTCCAGTGGTCAAATTGTTGGCATGTTTACAGGAAGCGTCTGCTTGTCATTGATGGCAAGAACTGTAGCGATGATGGCAGGTTTGCAAACAGAGTGTACATGGAAAGAACAGCATCTGGCAGCAAAGACACAAAATAATAAGCAGCGAAGACACAGAAGAACAAGGTCGAGAAGCTGAGAAGGAATAGCGCATCTTTGAACGTAGAGCATAAGTGGGCGCCAGGGCCGAAAAGAATTCCATTACCAAATCTCAGGAGAGATAGCGTTCCCAGAAATGCAGATGAGGTCCAAGTCATCAAGGCTCATAGAAGGATCAAAGGTCATGGCCTTTGACACTTATATATTTGATAAATAAAAATCTCAGGAGGAGGAGCGACAGTGGTCATTGGATCACCAATCCAGAGTACCCGATGGTCATTAGATCAGAGTACAAATAGGAGGAGCATGCAAAGGAGGAGATTAGACCTTAACCGCCAGATTAGAGCGCGAAGGACTAGCAACCATTAGATCTAGTATAACTACTAAGAGGATAATGCGCAAGAGCCATCCTCCAACTCCGTGAAATAAGAAGTCGTGAAATGATCTCGGTCATTGGATCCATAGGACACGTGGCGAGAGATCATCATTTCGTTCACTCGAAAGCTGGAGAAGTCAAAGGTGAGAGTTGTAGGAACTCACGATATGAGAAGCCGTGAAATGATATGGGTCGTCTGATCACCAAGGACCTCGACCATTAATCTGATATGAAGTCATTTTGGAGTTTCGTGTATCAGGAGTTTGGAGGAAACTCACACAGAAGTTCATGATATACGAAATTGTGAAGCACTCTTTTGCTTGAACCCTGATCATAGCTTGTGGTCACATCAGAGGAAGAGAAGTGAAGGAGCTAGCGCTGCTAGGCTCCATTTCAGAGTTTCACATATTGTGAGCTTGGAAGCAACTCACAGCAGGAGGTCACGATATGAAAAATCACGAAGCACCCTTGTGCTTGGCCCTTGATCACAGCTAGTCGTCACATCATTGGGAGAGAAGGAAAGTAGCTAGCGGTGCCAGGCTCCATTTCAGGGTTTCGCGAGTCAGGAAAACCAAGGTGACTCATAGTGGATCACCCAAAATGCAAAATCGTGAAATGACTATTGGTTAGGCATACGGTCACCGTCAATGGTCATGTGAAATGAAGGGGCTTAGCCAAAAAATCTAAATGCCTACTGTGTAGTTTTCTTAGGAAAGAAAAAAGCGCCAAAGGGATGAACGCGTGAAGGTTCTCTCAGTAACTTCTATAGATGAACTAATTGTAACTGCAGAAAACCACTGATGGTTTCAGCCAGAGAATTCAAAGAGGCATCAAGGTGATTGTTAGAGAAGTTGAAGAGTCTCGAGGTATCTATCAGTGGAATGAAGACTCATCATAGATACGATTGACAGATGGAAAAGCGTTGAAGATGGTAGCTGCCAGAGAATCCAAAGAGTCTCGGCATAATGACCATGGATGAAGAATAGACTGAGTGTAATCGCCAGAGGAGACAAAGAGTTAGGTTTTTGATCTTGCTTAGGACTAGGCATGATAAATATACGCAGAATAGTGAAGAGGAGGGGGCATGGGGTAGAGAGTTATTGATGCGGGTAAAAGCAAGTTGTGTACAACGCCTGAATTGTAAAGAAGAAGCGTAGCGCATAGAATGGAAATGCATATATGAGAGAGGAAGAAAAGTTCGAGGTGCGCATGCAGAGATAGAGCAGGAAGACACTGATGCAGGCAGAGCATAGCAGTGCACCAGAACAGTGATGACACTGGTAAGCTATAGATAAACACTGTATCTCTATAATAATTCTGAAGTAACTAAGTTGTTATACTCAGGGTGGTTGGGAGGTGCTAGGGAGGATTGGTGTCCTCA
>SNQJ01S0114206.1:17335-28256 GCA_010110895.2 Picea sitchensis | reverse complement strand
CCTGGGCAAAGTACATATAAGAGTGATGACTCTGTTAGCGACATTTTTTGTCTCGAGCCTAAGAGTGTTCAGATCTACAAGTTGTGTGAGAAGCTCCCAAGCGTAGCACACAGAAGAAGTCCTTTTTGGACTTAAAATCAAGTGAGCGGGAATTTCATTCTTCAGTGGAAAGGATCCAGCATCAGAGTAGAACAACGGTTGATGGGAAATCGTAGATTAACTGAGTCGCACCAAGTATAGCACAAAAATTCTTTCTAAAGGTGTCAATCGCGATCTGTATAAGCGCAGCAGTGTTTTTTGAACTCGGGGTTCGCGAGTTCAAGGGATGGACCATGTCTTTTGGTTGCGCGAGATTGCGAGTTATGAAAAGTGCCCGGAGGGGTCAACCTTCGCTGACCATCGCGTCTCGGGTCCTCGCGAGGGGAGATGGCCAAAGTTCGATACTCCAAATCACGAAGCTGCGAGTTGTGAGAGGTATTAAGTACTTTGACTCATGAGCTTGAGAATCACGAAGTGAAAAGAACTTTTAATGACAAGCCCATGGTATCACGAAGGCGATCTTAGCCATCCATACAGAGGGACGCGTGGCGCGTGACCAAGCTATCTCGGTGTTTCACCTTTCGTAGCTTCGAATCATGAAAGACAACCTCCTCCTTGCCGTGAAACACGAAGTGCCGAAGGCGTACGAGACCCAGACCCACAATATTGCCGAGGTGATCTCAGTCGTCTGTCTACAGGAGACACCTGGCGCGTGATTAAGCCGCCTCGGCGTTTCGCCCATTGCGATTTCAAGGTACAAAGAGAAGCTTCGTTACTTCACGATGCGCAAGGTGCTGAGAGCATTCAGGGCCTAGGCCCACAGCAGCATGAGAAGGATTATGAACCGTCGGATCTAGGAGGACGCATGGCGCTAGATTAAGTCATCTCGGCGTTTCGCTCATCGTGATTTCAAAAAGAAGGGATTAACTCCCTCCATTCGCGAACGTCGAAAGCGCTTTGGGAATAAGCACGGGGTCACATTGCATAGTCACATGGGAAATAAAGGAGCTATGTCAAAAGGGTCTAGAGGTGCCGAGTCCATTTGCCGAAAGGATCGTCTCGATCTCCTGGTACCATCCGATACGATTCCATTCCCGGCCTTCGCTTGGAGTAAATGAAGGCGAGAAGGGGTAGGTGAAACTTCTCCTCATGCATTAAGTGTAAGGTATGGAAGGTCTGGCAAGAGGTCTGCTCGAGAGAGTCCTGTGTACCCAGTTCTTCAAAGAAGCCATGCCAAGTCCTCATCTAGCCAGAGGAGGTATGCGCATGCTAAATCAGCATTTACTGGATTAGCTACTCCCCCTGCAGGAGCCATGCACAGTTAAGAAGGCGTCTGACTGAGAAGGCCCGTCCGATTTTGGCTGAAAGGACACCAAGCTTCAGATGACCGCACGTGCCTTTGCGAGGAAATTTTCTCTGAGTATATAAACTCAGCCTTTGTAATTTATAATCCATCGATGGTTGAGCAGAGCTCCCGGTTGTAAATTTTTAACGAAGCACTGTTAATCTGGTTATGTATGGACTTTTGAGACTTCTTTCTTTATGAATGCCAGTTTCTTCCATTTCTATGTTTACACTGCGTTAGAGCAACTCGGAATTGGAGGATCTAGTCGAGCTGTAGCTGTTATAGGATGATGTTGTAATGGATCACTGTAACAATTGCGCTGTCTCTAATCAGTTCTTGTGATTTTCCCAGCGCTGAGTGACTTGGAATTGGAGGATCCAGTCAAGTCCCTTTTCAGTTTCTTGAGACCCTGAACCAAGCGAAGCTTGCATTTAGAGTCTTTCCTCTGCAAACTGTCGAAATCCCATGCCCAAAGTAGTTTTTTCACCTTTCTTACTAATTCTTCCACCTGTCCATCTTTTAATCAATGCACTGGCTGAAGTTAGGTCAAGACCTCCTTTGTTACTTGCGTACCAGACCCAGTCCCTGAGTTAGGGTAATATCTCCTCGAGTCTTCACCTCCATTTTATCATCTCTATTAAAACACTCATGACATAAAACTGATGGGTGTCGGGCTCTACTCCTGCAAGCAATCCAGGAGTGACTTCCAACGCTAACATTTCTGGCGTCGTTGCCGGGGACAAAATTGAAGATTTTCCCTGGGTAGAACGACAACGATCAACTGATTCTGAAGGTGCATCAGAGATCAGAGTTATCAAGATTGCTACTGTGCACCTGGCGAATCCACCGTGATGTCTCCACTGGGGAGAACCTGCCCTATTAATTGTGGCTTTCAGAGGCAGACACACGCGGTCTCATCCACAGTTGCCTCTAGCTACGCCTGAAATAGATCCAGAGGCGGTTCTCAGGAAAGGAAAGGCCTATGACGAAGAAGATTGCACTGCCAAACCAAGTAATCCACCATCTCCTTCCATAAGAACTCCTTTTTCTCCTCCTTAGTTTCTTAATAGACCTCTTTTAGAGGTTTCCCGTTTCCTGAACTTCGGGAGTGTTCCTACTGAGTTTTCCCCTCCAGACCTGGGATTAGAGGGAGAAATCCTTGTCACTCCCCTCTCTCCTGAGGCTGTCCCTTGGCGTAGACCTGGGATTACAGAAGATTTCCCCACTCCTGCACAAAGAGGAGCACCTACTGACTTGAGCTCGTTATCTTTCTCCTTAGATCCTCTCTTGTTTCCCACTCCGCTTCGAGACTCATTCCCAGTAGCCCCTTCATGAACTCCTTCTCCTCCAAGTTATCCTCCACCTAATATCCCTATGGCTGGTGCTAATCCCCCTCCTAATAGAATGGATGCCATAGTCACTGCCAGATATGATCCCTTAATCCTACCCCATCCTATGAATCCTCTCCCTGCTGGAGACTACTTGAAGTATATGCCTAAGTTCACTGGGGAAGGAGACATAACTGTTGAAGAGCACCTGGCTGCTTTCTACAGTTATGAAGACAACCTCAACATTTAAAATGAAGATGTCTATATGAGAGTCTTTGTCCAGAGCCTGGATGGCGAGGTGAGGAAGTGGTTCAGGGGACTGGCCCCCGGATCTATTTCTGGAATTGAAGTCCTAGATAGTGTCTTCCTGAGGCAGTGGGGAGATAGAAAGGATTTCATGTATTACATGATAGAGTTTGGGTCTCTGAAGAAGATGGATGGAGAGTCTGTCTCTGACTTCTCCAAAAGATTCAATAAGATGTATAACAAAATTCCTGCAGAGATAAAGCCCTTAGAAGCATCTGCCCAAATTTCCTATGCTGGTGATTTTGACCCTGACTTCTGCCTTTTATTAAGAGAAAGAAGAGACACCTCCTTAGCTCAAATGCAATATGCGGCTATAGAAGTGGAATCCAACATATTATCAGCTGACAGATTGAGGAACAAAGCTGACGCAGACAGAAGAAAGGGAAAATCCGAAGCCTCAACTTCTAGCCTATCGTTGCGTCACCCGCAAGTGGACGAACTGACCAGGATGGTGAAGTCTCTGTCCGCAGAGATGGAACAAATGAAATTGGAAGGGAGGAAAGCATACAAGGGCCCTCAGAATGCCCAAAACAAGGGAGGTTTCAGGAGCCCAAACAATTTCACTCCCACGAATGTGCAAAGAGAAAGGGGAAGAGACAGAGACGACCAAAGAATTCTGGCCCCCTTTGAGAACAATTTTGTGGCCGAAGATGAAGAAGGGGAAACAAATGATCTTGAGCCCAAAATCCACTGCTTAGGAGACACTCATCCATTTCCTCATCTCACTCAATCAGCATACGAGGAGTCTCTCATGAACAATCAGCTAAATGAATTGAGCAAAGGAGACAAGGCTAGCGGCGGTCGAGGCAGGTATAGCCTGAGGTTTGACAAAGGAACAACATCACCTGACGTTCCTGAGTAGTCCACCAGGATAGAGAAACTTGCCGATGAAGCAGCAGATAGCCACAAAGGTAAGAAGGCCCAACCCCTCTCTCCCATTGTCCACACTCATGTTTCAGAAATAAGAGAGACCCCAAAGCTTACATCTTCTTTTAATTTTGAACATGAGATTCAAAAGGTCAGAATCCCTGTGCCCCTCACCAAGCTAATTAAACATGAAGAATTTAAAAAACGCTTCTCTGAGCTCTTACAGCTTGAGGTCTCAATCCTTCCCACAGACTCCATGAATTTGCAAGATGAAAATCCTGACGTCATCTTAGGTCCCATGGTAGAAGACAGAGACGATTCATCCCCTCCCTTCTACACCTCCCTGAACATACATGACAAGGTACTGCACAACTGCTTGACGGACTCAGGGGATTCTCACAACCTCATGCCCAAAACCGTCATGGAAGAGTTAGGACTGGAAGTCACCCGAGCCTATCATGACCTCTATTCCTTTGACTCCAGGAGAGTCCAATGTCTCGGAGTTATTAAAGACCTGGTTGTAACCTTGTTTCAGTTGCCCATGAAAAGTGTAGTCATGGATATCGTAGTGGCTGATGTACCCCCCAAATTTGGTATGTTGCTGTCAAGATCTTGGATAAAAAGACTGGGGGGAACCTTGCAGATGGACCTCACATATTCTACTATCCCAGTGTTCGGAGGAGAGCATAGAAGACTATACAGAGAAGCCCAACTGGCCTACATAATTAGCGATGAAGCCAACCCTACCAACCATCCTATTTTTGCTTTAGACATTGATTTAGGCTCCAGTTTATTACAGCTCACCCATGCCCCTGAGCCTCCTCTCAAACTCAGAAAGCAGCCCACTGTTTCCCCTAAAGTTCCTCCCTCCATCACCCCAATCTGGAAAATGTTTTTTGATGGAGCCTGTTCTCGAGAAGGCGCTGGAGCTGGGGTGGTTTTTGTGTCACCCGCTCAGGAGACCATATCCCTGTCATATAAGCTGGAATTTGAAACCACCAACAATGTGGCAAAGTATGAGGCTCTTATCCTAGGATTAAGAGCCGCAAGGGAAATGGGAATTCCGGAGGTGGCAGTGTTTGAAGATGCCGATTTGGTAATCCAGCAGATCAAGCCAAGCATCCTCGACTCAGGAGTTATAGAAATGAGGTATGGGACCTAATTGACAATTTCTTCTCAGCATTTAACATTTCTTTCATCCCAAGAGAGGAAAACACAGTGGCAGATTCTTTGGCTACATCAGCAAGCAATTTCAAAGTGCCCTTGCCGCCCAAGCTCAGGTATGATGTAGAAGTAAAATACAGGCCCTCCATACCTGACAATATCAAGCATTGGAAGGTGTTTGAGGATGATCTTGAGATCAAGAAATTCTTGGAGACTATCGAAGAGTTTTCAGAACTGCATATCGATCAAGATTCCATCTCTGAGGAAAGGTTGGATGGGGGTGAGTTGCTAAGTAAAATAGCAAAGCATGACATTATTCAGTTGCCTAGCAATCACATTCCAAGGGGACTGGTCCCGTTAGAGAGATTGTTTGATGGGAATGATGTGGCAGTAAAGGGAAAAGTTTCAGGTGATGATGCTGAAATAGCTGAGTGCAACATTGGCACACCGGGGGAGCCTAAGTTTGTCAATCTGTCAAAGAGTCTGACAAAGGAGCAGAGGGCTGAATATATTGAGTTGTTGAGGGACTTTGCTGACGTGTTTGCATGGACCTACGAAGATCTTAAGACATATGACACATCTGTCATTGAGCACAAGATCCCACTGAAAGAAGAGGCTAAGCCATTCAAGCAAAAGCTGAGACAGATAAATCCCATGTTGCTACCTGTCATGGAGAAAGAGGTGAAGAAGCTGCTGGATGCCCAAATTATTGTCCCCTTAAGATATTCCGATTCGGTGGCCAATTTGGTTCCGATAAGAAAGAAGAGTGGAGAAATCAGGCTCTGTGTTGATTTCAAAAACTTGAACAAAAGCTCAAGGAAAGACAATTATCCCCTGCCCAACATGGAACACATATTGCAGAAGGTCATTGGCGCATCTAGAATATCCATGATTGATGGTTTCTCTGGCTACAATCAGATATCAGTCATGCCTGAGGACAGGGAAAAAATGACCTTCACCACTCCTTGGGGAACATTCATGTATGCCAAAGTGTCATTCGGATTAATGAATGCAGGAGCAACATTTCAGTGAGCCATGGACATAGCCTTCATCAGGGAAAAGGACAAGTTTATAGTAATTTATCTAGATGACATCACAGTCTTCTCCAGGATAGACAAGGAGCATTGTTGCCACTTGAAGAAGGTTTTCCTGAAGTGTCGGAGGTTTGGCCTATCTTTAAACCCCAAGAAATCTTTGTTTGCTATGAAAGAAGGGAAGCTATTAGGCCATATAGTGTCAGCAGAGGGAGTAAGGATTGACCCTAGCAGGGCAGAAGCACTCTAGACCCTGTCACTTCCTAGATCTAAAAAAGAAGTTCAGGCCTTTTTGGGGAAGATAAATTTTCTAAGGAGGTTTATTTCTAATTTTGCTAAGTTGGTGAAACACATCACAACCATGCTCAGGAAGGGCCATGAAGTTAAATGGACTACTGAACCCAGGGAATCTTTTTTCAAAATAAAAAAGGCGCTAACTGAGGCACCTGTGCTAGTCAGTCCTGATTATTCTAAAGATTTCCTGATTTTTTCTTTTGCTTCTTGTGATACAGTAGCAGCAGTCTTGTTGCAGAAAAATGATCAGGGGCAAGAGCAGCCTATTGCCTTCTTCAGCAAGGCATTGAGAGATGCTGAACTCCGGTATGAGATATGGAAAAGCAAGCCTATGCCTTAGTGAAAGCCCTCAAAGATTTCAGAGTCTATGTCTTGCACTCAAAGGTCACTGCATACATGCCTTCAACCTCAGTGAAGGACATTCTTGTACAGCCTGACATAGACGGGAGGAGAAGTAAATGGATCACCAAGATCCTAGAGTTTGATCTCGATATTAAGCCCACCAAGTTGATAAAGGGGCAGGGTTTGGCCAAGTTGCTGGTTGAATCTAATTGCAAGGCCTTGGGGGTTAACTACATCCATGAGCAAGCCGAGTCATCCAGCAAAAGTTCCCTAGGTGCTTTATCACTAGAAGCATTCCCCTGGTACAAGGATATCTTGTACTTTCTCCAAGAATTGAGGCCCCCTGATGGCATGGGAAAAAGCAAGGCAAGAGCTCTAAAGCTCAAGGCAGTCAGATATTTCCTTATTGACCAAACCTTGTACTGGAAAGACCCTTTAGGGGTATTTTTAAGGTGCCTGGACCCACAAGAAGCCCAGAAAGTTACACTTGATTTCCACAGTGGCCTTTGTGGGGGTCATCATTTCTGGAATACCATAGCCCATAAGATCCTCCGAGCTGGATATTACTGGCCCACTTTATTCCCTGATGTCTGCAGAGAAATCAGAGCTTGCATCAAATGTCAGAAGTTCTCAGGAAAACAGCAGCTCAAATCGCTGCCATTGAAGCCTATAATAGCTTCATCACCTTTTCAGCAGTGGGGGTTGGACTTCATCAGAGAAATTCATCCTCCCTCGAGTGGTCAGCACAGATGGATCCTGACTCCAATAGATTATTTCACCAAGTGGATAGAAGTTGTCCCCACCAGAAGCGCATCACACAAAGTAATTATCAGCTTCCTGGAGGATATCATAGCTAGATTTGGTTGTCCCTACAGGATCGTCACAGATAACGCTGCTTCTTTTAGATCTAAACCTTTAATTAAGTTCTGTGAGCAGTTCCATATCTCATTAATTCACTCCACTCCCTACTATCCCCAGGGCAATGGTTTAGCAGAGTCCTCCAACAAAATCCTAATAAGGATCATAAAGAAATTGCTGGAAGACAACAAAAGGGCCTGGGATTCGAAGTTGAAGTTTTCTCTGTGGGTTGATCATGTGACAATGAAGAAATCTCTGGGCACTTCGCCGTTTCAGTTGGTCTACGGAACAGAGGCAGTTTTCCCTACTCAGCTCGCCTTACCTGTGGCAAAGTTCTTTCAAGACTATAAGGGGGAACCAAATCATATGATCAGAAGAATTCATCAGATAGTGGAGGTGCAGCTGATCAGGGAACAGGTGAGGGACGCAGCTTACAGTCATCAACAAAAGATCAAGCAAGATTTTGACAGAAAGATTAGAAGGAAAGAGTTCGAGATCGGGGACTTGGTACTTAAGTGAGATGCCCCCAGACAGGATAAAGGCAAACACGACAAGTTTGATGCCCTCTGGACCGGCCCTTTCAAAATCTCTGAGGTGTTCTCAAACAATACATACGGTTTGCAAGGTCTAGAGGGTGAAGAAGCTTTCAACAACCCAGTGAATGGGCATTTTCTGAAGAAATGTTTCTTTTGAGCCTTTGACAGCTCCTTTGGTTTGTAAATATTGTCCTTTACTTCTTTGTTTTCTTTTGTATGTTTTCGGCTTAAATAAGTGACTCCATAGCCCAATAGCAAGGCACCGAAGCTGCAAAAGGAGTTCTTAGAGCATCACAGGGACGACTCTATCCCCCGTGGAGCCTAATGTTAGTGACATTTTCTGTCTCGAGCCTAAGAGTGTTCAGATCTACAAGTTGCACGAGAAGCGCCCAAGTGGAGCACACAGAAGAAGTCCTTTTCGGACTTAAAATCAAGCGAGCGGGCATTGCATTCTTCAGTGGAAAGGATCCAGCGTCAGAGAAGAACAACGGTTGATGGGAAATCACAAATTAACTGAGTCGCGCCAAGTATAACACAAAAATGCTTTCTAAAGGCGTTAATCACGATCTGTATAAGCGCATCAGTGTTTTTCGAACTTGGGGTTCGCGAGTTCAAGGGACGGACCATGTATTTTGGTTGTGCGAGATTGCGAGTTACGAAAAGTGCCCGTAGGGGTCAACCTTCGCTGACCATCGCATCTCAGGTCCTCACGAGGGGAGATGGCCAAATTTCGATACTCCAACTCACGAAGCTGCAAGTTGCAAGAGGTGTTGAGTACTTTGACTCACGAGCTTGAGAATCACGAAGTGAAAAGAACTTTTAATGACGGGCCCATGGTATCACGAAGGTGATCTTAGCCATCCATTCAGAGGGACGCGTGGCATGCGACCAAGATGTCTCGGCGTTTCGCCTTTCGTAGCTTCGAAGCATGAAAGACAGCCTCCTCCTTGTCGTGAAACACGAAGTGCCGAAGGTGTCCGGGACCCGGACCCACAGTATTTTCGAGGTGATCTCAACCGTCTGTCTACAGGAGACACCTGGTGCGTGATTAAGACACCTCGGCGTTTCGCCCATCGCGATTTCAAGGTACAAAGAGCATCTTCGTTACTTCACGATGCACGAGGTGCCGAGAGCATTCAGGGCCCGGGCCCACAACAGCATGAGAAGGATTCTGAACTGTTATATCTAGGAGGATGCGTGGTAGTAGATTAAGTCGTCTCGGCGTTTTGCTCGTCATGATTTCAAAAAGCAGGGATTAACTCCCTCCATTCGCGAATGCCGAAAGCGCTTTGGGAATAAGCACGGGGTCACAGCCCATAGTCACATGGGAAAGAAAGGAGCTATGTCAAAAGGGTCTAGAGGCGCCGAGTCTAGTTGCCGAAAGGATCGTCTCGATCTCTTGGTACCATCCGATATGATTCCATTCCCGGCCTTCACTTGGAGTAAATAAAGGAGAGAAGGGGTAGGTGAAACTTCTCCTCATGCATTAAGTGTAAGGTATGGAAGGTCTGGCAAGCGGTCTGCTCGAGAGAGTCCTGTGTACCCAATTCTTCAAAGAAGCCATGCCGAGTCCTCATCTAGCCAGAGGAGGTATGCGCAGGCTAAATCAGCATTTACTGGAGCAGCTACTCCCCCTGCAGGAGCCATGAGCAGTTAAGAAGGCGTCTAACCGAGAAGGCCCGTCCGATTTTGGCTGAAAGGACACCAAGCTTCAGACAATCGCACGCACCTCTACGAGGTAATTTTCTCTGAGTATATAAACTCAGTCTTTGTAATTTGTAATCCATCGATGGTTGAGCAAAGCTCCTAGTTGTAAATTTTTAACGAAGCACTGTTAATCTGGTTATGTATGGACTTTTGAGACTTCTTGCTTTATGAATGCCAGTTTCTTCCATTTCTATGTTTACACTGTGTTAGATCAACTCATAAATTGAGGATCCAGTCGAGCTGTAGCTATTATAGGATGATGTTGTAATGGATCACTGTAACAGTTGCGTTGTCTCTAATCATTTCCTGTGATTTTCCCAGCGCTGAGTGACTTGGAATTGGAGGATCCAGTCAAGTCCCTTTTCAGTTTCTTGAGACCCTGAACCAAGCAGAGCTTGCATTCAGAGTCTTTCCTCTGCAAACTGCTGAAAGCCCGTGCCCAAAGTAGTTTGTTCACCTTTCTTACTAAGTCTTCCACCTGTCCATATTTTAATCAATGCACTGGCTGAAGTTAGGTTGAGACCTCCTTTGTTACTTGCGTACCAGACCCAGTCCCTGAGTTAGGGTAATATCTCCTCGAGTCTTCACCTCCATTTGATCATCTCTATTAAAACACTCGTGACATAAAATTGATGGGTGTCGGGCTCTGCTCCTGCAAGCAATCCAGGAGTGACTTCCGACGCTAACAGACTCAACCTAGGGTCTTCTTACTGATATCAATGTAGTACAAATCTAACCATGTGAATAGATGTATTGATGTCAAACATTGAAGAAACCACTTGATTACCGGTCAATGATGTAAACCATTAACAAGCACGAGGGAAATCATCATTAATGTCAATGATTCCCAAGGTACCCTAGTACATTCCAACGAATGTGAATGGATGAGCTAAAGTCGAACATCCGTGGAATCATTTGATCATAGGTCAATGATGTAAACCCGCTATCAAATGTGAGGAGGCCTTCCATTGAGGCATGCAGGTCCGTACTAAATGGTTTCTAAGTCTAATTCCTAGATAATGTGTTGAAGTCGACAGGAATAGACTCGTCGAAGGAGGGCCTTGATGTATCCCCCATCAACGACATGAAACTGACACAGAG
>SNQJ01S0114205.1:35520-56290 GCA_010110895.2 Picea sitchensis | reverse complement strand
TATATAAATATATTATCAAGGAAAAAATAAGCTAAATGCAATTTGGACATTTGAAAAAAAAATTACAAGTTAAATGAGTACATCAATAAAAAATAACATATTAAACTTGAAAGTTCAAAATCATAGCTATGTAGATCGAGAATTGGATTTGTTCAACCGGTGGGTGACGGAAAAAATAAACAGATCAAACAAAATCCAAGAACAATGTCGCAACTATAGCAATTTTGTCACAAAGTCTCTTAAAGTCACGTATATATAGATAAAATAGTAAACTAGCCGTTAACACCGACCAATGAGATAGGAAAAAATTTCGTTGCTATTGCCACGAAAGTTTGTCGCTATAGCGACAAAAATCCCAACTAGGTTAAATTAAGATTTTCGTCGATATTGTGACAAACTTTTGTGGCAATAGCGACGAAAATCCCACCCTGTTTAAAAAAAATATGAAACTAGTGGAAGCGTGGAAAATTTTCGTGGAATAATCCGCCCATCTGTAGTAGTGAGTGGTAACATATAGGCTTACGATATTGCATCAATACTTCACCCATGGCGTATCCACTGGTATCTGTCTCGATCTCGAAAGGTTGTTGAATATTCGGCAGTGCTAATACTAGTGCAGTATTGATCTTTTCCTTCAAAGTGTCTAAAGGTTTTTGTTTCTTTCCTCCCCACTGAAACGTTTTCTTCACACTGGTTAAGGCATGCAAAGGAGCTGCAATAAAATATAAGTTTGAAATGAATCTCCTCCAGTACTGGACTACACCTAAGAAGCCTCATACTTCAGTTACACTTTTTGGTTCAAGCCAATTTACAATTATATCGATCTTGGAAGGATCAATTCTCAATTGTCCTCCTCTTACAATATGACTTAAGTACACAAGTGCAGTCTTACCAAATTCACATTTGGACAATTTTACATACAAATTTTCCCTTTTCCAAGTATCCAATACTTTCTTTACATGCCTTACATGTTCATCCCAAGTCCCACTAAATACAAGAATGTCGTCTAAATATACAATCACAAAATCATCTAGAAATGGTCTGAATACATCATTCATCACACACATGAAGGTTGTCGGAGCATTACAAAGCCCAAATGGAATAACTAACCACTCAAACAATCCTTGTTTGGTTTTAAAGGAAGTTTTCCATGCATCACATTTTGCAACCCTGATTTGATGGTATCCATTGTGAAAATCCAACTTAGTGAAATAAACAACATTCTTTAATTGATCAAGTAAATCATCTATACAAGGAAGAGGGTATCGATTTATCACCGTGATTTTATTTAAGGCACGGTAATCGACACACATTCCCCATGTTTCATCCTTATTTGGCACCATGATGATCGGAGAACCACAAGGAGATGAGTTGGGCCTGGTGGCCCCTTGATCCAATAAGCCTTGTACCTGCTTTTCGATCTCTGTCATCTCTACAACTGACATCCTGTACATGCCCAAATTAGGAAGAGGAGAATCCGATTGAAGATGTATTTCATGTTGGATTTCCCTCTTAGGAGGTAATCCATCTGGTTCCCGGAAAATATCATCATACTTAGAAACAATATCAATTAATTATTTCTTATGAGAAGGATCACATCCTTGGAAGGCATCGAATTTTCCAACATCATTTTCCCTTACGACCATGAGTACATATCTCTTATTAGTGTTTATGAGTCTCTTCATTTGTCCTACAGTAACAAGTGTGGTGTTTACCCTCATGATGTGGCCTCTAACAATATATTCCAATCCCCCTTTAGTAAGGTGATATTTTTTCTCATGATGAAAGAAGACTGCTTTTATATCATAAAGATAAGGACTCCCTAGCACTATGCCACATATATCAAGTGATAAAACATCCAAATCCACTTCATCAATAAAATTTGAAGAAATAGAAAATATGACCCTACATTGCTTGGTGACATTAAGTTTTGATTTATCACATACCCAACCAAGAGGATAAGGCTTTGGATGTGGTTTAGTTTCAAGACCCATGTTTTTAACAAGTGCTTCAGATATCAAGTTTACTTGGGAACTCAAATCAAATAATGTATCTATCTTAGTGGGCTTAGATGCAAATCTTATATGAAATAATGTATTCCTCTTTATTTCATCATCATGAAATTAATTATTGGAATTTAAACTACCATGAAGGGGATATTTACCTTATACTCCAACCTATGTGATCTTCCTCTCATCTCCTTAATCGGAACCAAGATCTTGTTGTACTGTAGAAACAGTCTTTGTCTTCCCATTTCCACCAAATTGTTTCGGTCTCTTCTCTGAATGTAGTTTTCAATAGTTTTCATCATCATGGCCATTATTCTTGCAATGAGTGCAATATGGTTTTCCTTCTTCCCTCTTTACAGTGGCGATATTTCTATCCTTTCTTTTAATCTTCTTAAACTGCTTATGTGGGATATTGGAAGGTTTCTTTGTGGGATCTTCTTGAACATGCTTTCCCATGTTCTCAAGGTGAGTGTCTTGCACACAAACTTTGTCAATATTGGTGGAGATAAACAATAGTAAAGTATGATGAATATAACTATGAAGTGTGCCAATATACTTCACTAAAGTTTCATAAAAATCCAAAGGAATGTTTAATGCAAGAGCTTTCTTCCTAAATTCTTTCGTGAAACTTTGTACAGTTTGACCTTTACTTTGTCTTAAAGTTTGTCATTCCATCATTGCTTTATGTAAATAACCCAATGGATAAAAATGTTTCCTTGTCGCTGATTTAAATTCTGACCATGAGGTTAGAAGATTACCACGCTTACTTATGTCCTGAATTTTTCTCTCCCACCATACGAGAGCGGTGCCTTCCAACCAAAGAGAGGCCAATTTCACTTTAACTTCCTCTTCATCAATCTGTTGAACATGGAAATATACTTCAACCTGTCGGATCCAATTATCTAGCTTTTCGGGATTAACATCTCCATTAAACATAGGTAAAGTAAAGTTTACATCAAGCTTTAACAATGGTTTCTTAAAAGAAATTGTATGGCTAGAATGATGAGAATGATGTGAATGCTAAGAGGAAGAAGAGCTAGAACTTGATGATGAATATGGAGGCTCAAGAGGGTCTCCTCCAGCTCCTTGATTCACTGAAGCATTATCATATGCTTGTGCTTCCTTTTTCTTCCCTTTATTCTTCATCATCTTCTCATAGTCTCCATACATTCGCTCGACCATTTCTAACATGCGATAAAATACCATATGGAATTTTTTCTCATGTTCATCATGCTTGTCCTCTTAGGCCATTTTATTCCTTCGGTATGCACGGCCAACTATGGGATTGAAAGTATTAAGAATTAATTCACCATTCTTATGCTTGTCCCTAGTAATCATTCACACTCAACAATTCAAGTCAAATATGACTGCTCTGATACCAACATGATCTGGGATCTTTTCATTGGTGTGACTTATTAAATAATTGTATTAAGTGAACATAAATTGAAGTGCACCATAAAGAAGGAATAACTAAATAATGAAGAGACATATGCATCAGATATGAACACAAAAACTTGATAACGGAGTTCGTCCCTGGTGGACAACATCTTCGGGTCCTACTCTCAAATGGGTAGGCCTTTTTATTAACTCAACAAAAGAATTTGGAAAAATACATAAGTATACCTCATTTCAGAGTTAAGTTGCAGAAGATTTGCTTAGATCAACAAACAAACAACACCACTGAATTTTTGGCATCGAATTACCCAAAAATGATTGTCTCCACGCCTCGATCTGAGTCTGGCAGTTTAAGGCCCTTGAGAAAATTTGTCTCGGTTTTCGTGCCTGCACCTCCAATTAATTCATGGGAAAATTATCGATTTCTATGTCATCCATACGATCGTGTGCCTCCATGTTCTAACCCCCGAAATATGGCAGACTCAGCTCTTAAGTAATAAAGGTGGGTGGATGTACCAACATAGTCGTTAGGATAGTTGGTTGGCGGAGTTATATTAAGGCATAGTGAGGTCTCAAGGTCAAACCTACGAGACTCCCATTTTTCCCCTCTATAGAAAATTATCACCAGATATGGTGGATTGTTGTGATATGTTGGTAACTATGGTGGATAGTTGGGATACATCGCTAACTGTGGCGAATAGTTGATATATGCCACCATTTTTGGTGAAAATTACTCCAATTTTGGCGAACTGGGGTTGGTTCCAGCCAACCCTATACTCTTTTTAAAATTTGTTTGTTGGGATTCCTTGGGAATTTTCCCGCTACCACGTGGAATCCCATGACTGGCCCACATGGAGGTCAATCATTGTCCCATGTCACCTCTTTGCACTGATAGCCACGTCACCTCTTCCATGTAAGCCTACCACGTCACCTTCTAGGTGTTTGTACGGTCTGCCACGTGGCTATATGGACTGTCACGTGGAACCTTCCCATTGGTCCAAAAATTTTACCAGAAAAGTCCTAAAATGAGTGACATGTGGCAGCCTCTAGTTCTGCCACGTCACCATGTTGATGTCAGCATGACACATGTCTCCCTATGCATGTGCCATGTACACTGTATGGATGACGATGTCATTCATACTGATGTTGATGTCAATAGTACAGATGTTGACTCATCCATGTTTACTGGGCTAGGTTGACCAAAACTTTGATCATGAATATCTTTTGGTCTATAACTTTGTTTGAGAATTTTTTTACATCATTGGAAATCTTGAGACATGCTCTTCGCGATGATGCCAATTTCACTAAATTTTGAGGACTTTGAATTTTTTTCCTTTCTCTATCTGTTGAGGCCATTTTGAGCTTCTTAGGTTGCTTCTTCTAATTCTGAGTTATCCTTAGTCTTCTTTGGATTCTTTTTGGATCACCTGAGGGACTGTATAGCAGAGAAGGGGATTCCTAAGACTGGGCCTGGAAGGTGAGTGACCACGAGGAAGAGGAGACTTTGATAGTTCTTGTAAACTATTGATTGGGATCATGCACACAATGGATATGTCAAGGAAAACAATGAGACAAGTTAATGATACAGCCATATGGATGCATATCCACGAACCACACAGATAAGTATTATACTGGATTATGAAAATTTACTCTTAGATTGTGAGAAAAAAGGAAAATTTTATGCATAAATTGTGAATTGACATGCTTAGTTATTTGAAATGTTGTAGGAAAATAATGAATGTTGAGGATCTAGAAAGGTACCAGACTATGAGGGAAAAGAAGAAGGTGATGTTGGAGAAGCTGAATGACAAAGGCATGGGATGAAGAAAGTCTAATGGACTTGTTGCAGCTGCAGTTTTGGAAGTCGCAACTATGAAACTTCCTGGTCGAGTGCACTGGAGCCCTCAAGAGAAGTGGAACAACTTGAGGGATTTCATGCTAGAGAAAGGGGTTCATTTCTTTGGGTTATGTAGGGCTAAGATGGAAGGAGAGCTTGTTGGTTGGAATCGTTGCTAGAAATATAAATTCCGAAGATCATTATACATGTTCTGGGTTGGAATGTCGATGCATACATGTTTAAATTTAGGTCAGAGTGCCTATGCATATAATATTGGGTTGGATTTCCTGTGTGGATTAAGGCCAAAGGACATGGATTTGCAATGTTAATAACATTGGAATGGTGTGTTAGCACTAGGAATCACCCTCATATTGCAGAGAGGATAAGCCCGATACCCATCATATTATGCGTAAATGTAAATGAGTGTTTAAAAGTTCAAATGGACAAGACTCGGGATAATAATGTTTTAACTCAAAAATATGGGCTAGCATGCATAAGCAATTGAGGTCTTGATCAAATTCAGTCAGTGAATGGGAGTAAAATTTAATACAAGGGAGACTTTGGTGAGGGAAATATAGAGGTCTGCTATTGACATCATTTCTTCAAGCAGCCTAAGGAGGAAAAACTCAAACACAAGATCTTCTTGAGTTCAAAGTTTAAAGAACACTGAATAACATCATAGCAATACTATAATAAACATTCATCATAATAAAACTATAATAATCTCATTTGAATCATTCAATCATGAAAACTTTAGTATAAGAGGAAACAATATGGAATAAGAGAAACTGACTTATATTAATAAAAAATTATCAAGTCCGGTACATAACCAGAGAATCAGTATACTTAATGAAAATATTACAATAAGGAAGCCCAACTCAACCATTCAAACCCTCTAAATCATTTGGAAAATGTATTTATAAAAAAAAGGGAAGGCAACAACTAGAGGTGTGAGCTGGAATTCCTCCCATAGGATTCTTCAAACTAGTTATTCAATCTAGCACCTGTGCTAACGTTTATTTAACAAACTACTATAAAAAATGAAACATGTAGGCAACCAATCCAACAAGATTTAAATGACATTGTCTCCCTTGATGCACATCCCTTTCCATGCCAAGTATCCTGCATGGGTTGTATGTTGTCATCATACTTCTACCTATGATCTTCGCTCTTCTCCACATCATCAACCACCCAAAAGAGTGATAATTTTGAACCCCTTGATTCTAGGTGCCAGTTTGTAGCGCCATTCAATAGCATGTTGGGTAGTGAGTTTCTGTAGTTCCCTTGCAAAATAATTTGCACATTTCATAGCATAGATCTACACAAACCTACAGTTTCCATGGTATCGAGCCTATATATCACTATGTGCAATTCGGTAGCACCACACTCCAAATCACCTTTGCATAATTGGTAGCTCCATTGTTGAAATGGTCCTACAAAATTGGTAGTGTCCATCATAAAAATGAATTTGGTATCACCATCGTGAAACATCCCTGCGAAACTTGTAGCACCATCGTTAAGTTAAGCTTAGGAAATTTGGTAGCGCTCCTGTGGTAGCACTTTAGGTATCAAAATGGAAGGACATGCTATATAGACGATTCCATAGCGCCATGGCACTACGGAATGTATGTGCTCTTTATGTATGACGATATTAGTCCTTTGGAGAGCGCAAATAACTTTGAGATGATAGGTTAGAAGCTTGCAGAAGCCTGTATAGGTGGAAAACATTATACATCCTTGATCACTTACTCTTGCAAAAAGAGACCATTCTAAAAATGGAGCTTATATCCCCCAATTATTTCATCAACCTAGCACTCCTCCTTGTTGAAGGAGAGCTTCCTTCTATCACAACAACTTGTTTTTCCTTTGCAAGGATAGTCTTCTTGACTGCAGGTGTGCTCTTCTTTATTACTGGTTTCTCTCTTTCAATATCATCTTCTACCAGAATATTCAAATTCCTCTGTCCCAATTCATCCTTGAAGTGTTGCAATTCAGCCTTGAGTTTTCTATTTTGAGACTGAAAGCCTATATTTTTCCTATAGAGGTTCTTAAGTTTCTTATGGAGAGGTTGGGATCTTCTTGCTGCAAATATTTCCAAATCAAGGGTGTTGCTATACATATCCATAATCTCCTTCATCTTAATTCTTTCAGATAAACCTTTTTCTTTCAAATGAGAAACCTCCTTCCTAGCCTCCCTGAGTTGTCTAATCAATCGCTTGAAGGTGTGATTGCTAGGTGGAGAGTTGATGTTGATAACCTCAACAGGCTTCTTCATGGATTCACCTTCATCTTTAAGTTGCACAGGGGCTCTATCTATCACTTCAATAGGATTCTCAATGTCTTTTCCCTTATCTTTATTTTTCTTTAGAATTGAAACCTTGGGTAGGACTTGTGCTTCAATAACCCCCTTGAGAGTTGATGATCTAGTAAAAGGCTTCCTGACTTTTGTGCTAGCTGTTGAATAGGATGAAGAGAAATGATTTTGTTTTCCCTTCTGGGTTGTGGCTTTAGTGGATGAAGGAACCTCTTCTAAATCTGGTGCAGGAGGAGGTGAAAAGTATCTTTGTGGAGAATGATAAGCCTCCCTCTCTGTTTCTTCAATTTCCTTCATGACCTCTTGGTCTTGAGTAGGGGATTTTATCTTTCTTTTCCTGCTTGTTCTTGTTGGAGCAGTACTAGTATATGGAAAAGGACTTTTCATCTTTGACTGAGGAGTTGAATCTATGTCCAACTTCATGTGAGTAGAAACAATGAATTGTTCCCAAGGAATGTTCCTCTTCTTCAATTCTTCCATCACCAACTTCCTAATCAATCCAGATTGAAAAACACTAGTGTCCACAACCTTGGACTTGGCTTGGATTCTATCAGACATATTACCCATGCTCCTCAACAAGTAGAAGGAAATACTCATTTCATATTTACCAGTAAAATGAAGCAAAATCCTTATATGGTACCGATATAACATATTAAACCTTCCCTCACATGTAAAGTATCTATGGATGATCTTCAACATCTTGTCAAACTTTTCAACTAGATGAATTCTAGGCACTCCCTTGGACAAGTTGTCTGTCTGATAATCTAGTTTGAGGAAGTCCTTGGAGATGGAAATATTTAACGTCATGGATTTAAACCATCTCTCCCCAATATTAGGAATCCCTATGGCTGTTGTAATAGAGGATTCAGACAGCTCAAACTCCAACTCTCCTACCTTAGTCTTAAGGCCATCAAAATGTAAGTCAAATTGCCTTGCCACTTCAGGATGTCCCCTCTGCATGTTTTGGAAAAAAGAGAGGAAACCCACCCTTTGAAAAACTTCCCTAACCATTGGCTCTGCATCAAATAGGTGCATGTCTGAGGGTTCAGTTCTGACCACAGTTCCTCCCTTGTGAGATTTCTTCTTCTTAGGTGTCTCCATGAGTAAATACAAGGGATTAAAGGTTATGGTATAGTGAAGGATAAGGGAGCAAACAAAGGCAGAATTCAATGCAAAAATGACAATGAATAATGGTTGTTCTCTCCTAAGATTCTCCTCTAACTCACCTTGTTTTGACATAACACGCTTTTTATGGCTTTTGAAAGGTAGGAACTGCAATTTCCCCTACCCTTATTTTCTATAGATATCAAGTTGAAGAGTGAGGATATAGTGAAATTAAAACCGCTACAAGGATCTTTGAATACTGACAAGTAACACTCCAATCCAAATAGTAGGGAAAACAGGGGAAATGTAGCAAGGTTTCAGCAGCATTTTTTGGTAGTGTGGTGTGCACACAAGGAGCAAGTGTTTGCATGGGAAATCAACACTCAGGAGCAGAGTGAATTGGCATCTTTGATAGCTGGAAACCAGGTGAAAAAGGCTGCAAGTCTATGAGAAGGAAATTATGGATGCAGAGGGATGAAGGAGGGAGTGATTTGCAGCATCAGTCGCTACCAAAACTAAGGCAATAGATATCCCAATAATGTGTTATGCAATGGAGGGAGCTCACAGAATACCTGGATGAGTAATTGACAATTTGAGGCTCTATAACCAGTTAGGATACCACCATGGCCACCTTATCTTCCAAATCATCCTTAGCAGTTGATCCCGTAGCGTTGCCTGCAACTGGTCTGAACTAGTGGTGTCAGTAGAACCAAGTTTGAGAACATTCAAATATTTAAAACCATTAGCAAACTCATTAAAACCAAATCTTAGAATCCATATTTTAATGAAACATGGTGTTGAAAACAAGGTAGATCATGACCTCAGCGAAAAAATGACGAATAATGGAAAGGAATAAAGGACAAGGAGTGCGCTACGAAAACTCCTGGTGAGTTGGCAGGGCCCTTTTTCAAATAGAATTATTTGACCCACCTTTAATCAAACATAGGGACAACATGGAAAGGATATAAAGGTATGAGTGAAAAGAGTGACATGTCAAGCCATGAAGGTCATGGGATAGGTTATGCTTGGTGTCAAGTCATGAGGTGAGTCAAAACCATAAGCCATAAAATGATCCTAGGCTTAAAATATATGTGAGGGCCAAAAAATGAGCCAAAATCCAAGTCTTTATTTTTTCAAGTTAACCTAAGAAAATCACACAAAGAAAAATAAAGAAAATTTGACGTCTAAAGGCTAAAAATTTAAAACTAAGGAATAAAAGACCCAAGGAAACTTAGCGTGATAACAATGGCTCCACGGAGGATGGCATGTTCCCTGTGAGTTTCCAAGAACAATCAATTTTAGTGCCTTATCCTAGGGCTATGGGATCACTTATTCAATCAAAAATAAAAATAAAAAATGATATTTACAATGACAGAAATCCACTCATGGGATCACTTATTCAATCAAAAATAAAAAAATAAAAATGATATTTACAATGACATAGAAATCCACTCATGGCTTAAGAAAAATACCTTTTCCGAAAGTGCCCATTGACAGGGCCACCAAAAACTTCGAAATCCTCCAAATTATGCAACTTATAAGTGTTATTTGAAAACACCTCAGAAATTTTGAAGGGACCAATCCACAATGACTCAAATTTACCATGCTTGTCTTTGTCTTGCTTGGGTGCATCCCACTTGAGCACTAGATCTCCCAGTTGGAAATCGTCTTTTCTTACCTTCTTTTCAAAGGCATTCTTGATCTTCTGTTGATGTTCCTTTGCTTTGTCTAGTATCTACTCCCTATTCTTTTGCACTTCTACCAGTTGTTGTATCCTTCTGATCATATCATCAGGTTCTCCTTGGTGGTCTTGGAAGAATTTTTCCACAGGAAAGGAAAGATGAGAAGGAAGTATAGCCTCAACTTCATACACAAGATGAAAAGGAGAGACACCAGGAGACCTCTTTGTTGTCAGTCTATCAGCCCATAAGGAAAATTTAAGCTTTGAATCCCATGCTTTCTTGTTGTCTTCTAACAATATCTTAATGATATTTATAAGGATCTTGTTAGAAGATTATTCCAATACATTCTCTTGGGTATAGTAAGGGGTATAATGAGACAATGTAATCCCATACTATTCACAAAACTTGATCAATGGTTCAGCCTTGAAAGATGCAGCATTATCAGTAACAATTCTACTTGGACAACCAAATCTCACCATAATATCATCAATAAAACCAATGATTACCTTATGGGAGGAATTCTTTATAGGGATGGCTTCTATCCACTTGTTAAAGTAATCAGTGGAAGTCAAAATCCACCTATGCTGACCACTTGAAGCAAGATGAATTTCCCCAATAAAATCTAGTCCCCACTCCTGAAAAGGTCCTAAAGCTAACACGGGATTCAATGGAAAAGACTTGAGTTGTTTCTTTCTAGAAAAATTTTGACACTTGACACAAGCTCTAATCTTTGCACAAACGTCAATAAAGAGACTAGGCCAAAAATTCCCATATCTGAGGATCTTATAAGCTATGGTTCTCCAGAAGTGATGGCCTCCACATAAACTTTCATGAAAATCAGACATAATATTTTGGGCCTTCTGTGGATATAGACATATCAAAAGCACTCCTAAAGGATCTTTCCAATACAAAACTTGGTAAATAAGATAGTATTTGATTGATTTGAGCTTCAAATATCTTACCTTGTTCTTCTCCAAACCATCAGGAGGCTGCAATTTTTGTAGAAAATATATAATGTCCATGTACCAAGTGCATTCTGCCAATGGAACGTTGACTTGAGAACCTTTATCAAACACCTCAGCGTGTTGATTCTCTGAGCTAATGTTTATGAAATTAAACCCCAAAGCTTTGCAATTTGATTCAGCTAGCAACCTAGCTAAACTTTGGCCTTTAACCAATTCAGTGGGATTTATTTCAAGATCAAATTCGAGAATTTTGGCAATGCATTTTCTCCTCCTTCCATCTATGTCAGGATGAATAAGAACTTTTTTCACCGAGGCTGAAGGGACATATGCAATAACTTTTGAATGCAGCACATATACTCTGAAATCATTGAGGGCTTTAACTAGAGCATAGGCATGTTTTTCCATGATGTCATATTTTATTTCAGCATCCGTCAATGCTCTACTGAAGAAGGCAATAGGATTCTCTAACCCTTTTTCATTTTTCTGCAATAAAACAGTTGCTACTGTGTCAAATGAAGAAAAAGAAAATATCAGAAAATCCTTGGAGTAGTTAGGGATGATGAGCACAGGTGCTTCAGCCAAACCCTTTTTTATTTGATCAAAAGAAGTTTGATATTCAGTAGTCCATTTGACCTCATTTCCTTTCCTCAGCATGGTTGTGATATACTTTACCAATTCAACAAAATTTGAAATGAACCTTCTCAAAAAATTGATTTTCCTCAAGAAAGATTGAACTTATTTCTTGGATCTAGGGAGATACAAGGTCTAGATAGATTCTACTCTACTTGAATCAATCCTTACCCCTTCAGCTAATAAAATGTGCCCCAATAATTTTCCCTCCTTCATAGCAAACAATGACTTATTAGGATTTAGAGAGAGACCAAATTTTTTGCACTTCAAGAAGACCTTTTTCAAATGATGATATTGTTCTTTATCAGATTGTGAGAACATTGTTATGTCATCCAAATAAATGACTACAAACTTGTCCTTCTCCCCAATAAAGGCAATGTCCATGGCTCATTTAAATGTCGCTCCTGCATTCATCAATCCAAAGGGAATTTTAGAATACATAAATGTGCCCCAAGGAGTGGTGAAGGTTGTCTTCTCTCTATCTTTAGGAAAGACATAGATCTAATTGTAGCTAGAAAATCCATCAATCATAGACATCCTAGATGAACCTGTCAGCCTTTGCAATATGTGCTCCATCTTTGGTAAGGGTTAATTATGTTTCTTAGAGCTTCTATTCAAATTTATGAAATCGACACAAAGTCTGATTTATTCATTCTTCTTTCTCACTGGGACCAAGTTATCCACCCATTCAGAGTATCTCAAAGGAATGATAATATTGGCATCCAAAATCTTTTTTACCTCTTTTTCCATAATAGTAAACAACATAGGATTTATCTGTCTCAACTTCTGCCTAAATGGATTGGTCTCTTCTTTCAAAGGGATATTATGTTCAATGATGTTTGTGTCGTATGTTCTCAGATATTCATATGTCTAGGCAAACACATCAGCAAACTCTTTTAACAGCTCAACATATTCATCCCTTTATTCCTTTGACAAGCTGCTATACAACTTGACATATTTAGGATCCTTCTTTGTACCCACATTGCATTCATTCACATCAGCATCATCAGTTGAACCTTTAACCTTTACAGCCATATCATTTATGTCGAACAATCTCTCCAAAGGTGCTAGTCCCTTTGGAATATGGTTACTAGGCAACTGAACAATATGATGGTTAGCAATTTTATTTAGAAAAACGTTAGCACGAGGGATATTTTCATAATCATGATCTTGATCAATATGTAATGTAGAAAACTCATCAACAGTCTCAAGAAATATTTTAATCTCAAGATCATCCTCAAAGACCTTCCAATGTTTGACATTGTCAGGTATAGAGGGTCTTTACTTCACTTCTACATCATATTTGAGTTTAGGTGGCAAAGGGATTCTAAAATTGCTTGCTGAAATAGCCAAAGAATCAGCCATGGTGTTCTCCTCTCTTGGAATAAATGAGATATTGAAGCTAAGAAGAAACTGTCAACAAGATCCAAGATCCAAGATCCAAGATCCAAGATCCAAGATCTTGATACATATTTTTGATTTGATGGACAATTAATTCAACATCTCCAAACATTGATAGCTCTTCAATCCCCATGTATTTGGCATCCCTCAAACCCAAAACAAGAGCTTCATATTCTTCCACATTGTTTGTAGTTTTAAATTCTAGCTTGTAGGACAAGGATATGGTATCTTGAGTAGGGGAAACAAAGACTAATCCAGCACCAACACCTTCCTTAGAAGAGGCCCCATCAAAAAAAATCTTCCAAATAGAGGTATTTGTAGGAGAATCTTCACAAAGGGTAATGGATTGTTTTCTGATTTCAAGAGGAGGTTCAAGACCATTAGTGAGTTGCAATATAATAGATCCTAAATCAATTTCAAGTGCAAAAATAGGATGGTTGGTGGGGTTTTCTTCATCATTGATGATGTAAGCCAACTAAGCTTCCATGTAAAGCCTTCTATGTTCCCCCCCCCAAACAAAGGAATGGTCGCATATGTAAGGTCCATATGCAAGGTTACCCCTAGTATTTTTATCCAAGATCTTGACAAGAGCATACCAAACTTAGGGGGAACATCAACCACCACAATATCCATGACCACACTTTTCATGGGAAACTGAAACAAGGTCACAACCAAATCTTCGATGACCCCAAAACACTTCACTTTCCTAGAGTCAAAAGAATATAATTCATAGTAAGTTTTTGTAATTTCTAATCCAAGATCATCCATGATTTTTTTTGGCATGAGATTGTGACATGTCGCTAACTCCATCAAGCAGTTATGCAACACCTTATCGTGAATGTTCAGTGATGTATATAAGGGAGGGGATGAATCATCTCTATATTCTATCAAAGGTCCTAAGATGATTGCTAGTTTTTCATCTTGAAGATTGGTTCAATCAGTGGAATTGGAGGAGGGTTCGGGCTGCAGCATTTTGGAAAGATATCTTTTGAATTCCTCATTTTTTATCAGCTCCAAAAAAGGTACAGGGATTTTGATTTTTTGAATCTCACTTTCAAAGGTGAAGGAAGATGGAGATTTCAGAATCTCCTTGACTTATGGGGTAGGATTCTTAACCAAAGCTCAAGGGCTTTGTGAATCTTTTTCTTTGTTGCCAACTGCCACATCCTTGTTAGAATTTTTTGTTTTAGTGGGTTGATCAAAAGTATCAGTTTTTTCCTCTTTCTTTTTGGATCTTAGATTATATCTTTTAGGATTTTCTTTCATTTTCTCTCCCTTTCTCAATTCATTTATTTTATTATCCATGAGAGATTCCTCATATGCAAATTGGGTCAAGTGAGGGGATGAGGAGGTGTCACCAAGGAAGTGGATTCCAGGATCAGTTTGTTCATTCTCTCCTTCTTCATCAACAACAAGGTTGTTTTGTAAAGGAGCTTGGACTTTTTTATCATCCCTATCTATGTTTCTTGGATCTCTTGGAAGGATCTTAGGAGCATTATTTGGTCTTCTGAAGTTACCTCTGTTATCAACATTTTGTGTATTCCTATAGGTATGTTTTCCTTCAAGTTTTAACTTCTCCATCTCAGCAAAAGGTGATTTTACTAATTTGGTAAGTTCATCAACTTGAGGATGGAAAACAGAGGAATCAAAGTTGAGGCTTCAGATCTATTTTTTCTCTTGGCCCTATCAGATTTTCCCCTAAGTTTTTCAAATGCCACTATGTTAGATTCTACCTCCAAGGTTGCATCTTGCATATGAGCTAAGGAGGCAGATATTCTTTCTCTCAGTAGAAGGAAAAAATAAGGTTCAAAATCACTGGCATAGGTGATCTTCGCAGAGGTTTCTGTATGATTTATCTTAGCAGGAATCTTATTGTACATTTTATTGAACCTCTTGGAGAAGTCAGAAATAGTTTCTCCTTCTTTCCTCTTTAGGGATCCAAATTTTGTGATATAATACAAAAAATCTTTCGTATCCCCCAACTGTCTCAAGAAATCATCGTCTAAAGCTTCAATCCCAGCAATGGATCCAGGAGTCAAACCTCTAAACCATTTCCTAGCCTCACCATCAAGGCTTTGGACAAAGACTCTCATCCACACATCCTCATTCTCAATGTTTAGATTGTTTGCATAACTATAAAAGGCATAAAGATGTTCTTCAACAATTATGTCTTCTTCTCCTATCAATTTGGGCATGTATTTTAGGTAATATCCAGTAGGGAGAGCATTCATAGGTTGAGGTAAGATAAGAGGGGCATATCTAGCAACCACTATGGCAATCATCCTATTTATAGGAGCATTAGCACCTGTCATTGGGTTTTGAACTATAGGAGAGCAAGGAGGAGAAGGAGATTTGACTATGTGAAAATTAGGAGAAAAGGGAATGTAGGAAGGAGGGATTTCGGTTTTCACAGCAAAAGGTTGAGTCTTGGAAGAAGATCGTATAGGCTGCAAGGGAGATGAGGTTTCCTCCTCTTTGGCTACAGAACTTTTGATAGGAGGAGGAGTAGAAAAATCTAAGGTAGGAAAATGTTCAAGACTCTCAATTCTGAACCACTTCACAATATCAGGAGAGGAAAGTATTTCAAAATTTTCTTCTTTCAATTATGGGTCAAAAGAGGAGTATTCAATAGGAAAATTTTCAAAATCCAAATTCTTAGAAACTTCGGCAGAAGGTAAAGGAGGAATACTTGATATAAAAATTGATGTATTAAGAATGGAATCATGCAACTTACCAGAAGTACCTGATACAGCAGCAGAAAAACTTTCTTGAGAAGCTTTTCCCTTCTTGATTATATTCTCTGGGTCATTTTCAGGTGTATCTAGAGGTAGTTGTAGAGTTGACCTCATGTCTATGCCTTTAGGAGCCATAGCTGAAACAATGGAGTCACCAGGTGCAAGCTGCAATCTTCAATGTACTGAATTCTAATGCACCTTTAGAATCAGTATGCTTTGTCGTTCAATCCCAGGGAAATGTCTTCAATTTGTTCCCCGACAACGGCACCAAGAATGTTAGCACTAGGAATCACCCTCAAATTACAGAGAGAATAAGCCCAGTACCCATCAGATTATTTGTAAATGTAAATGAGTGTTTAAAACATCAAATGGACAAGACTCGAGATAATAATATTTTAAATCAGAAATCTGGGCTAGCATGCACAAGCAATTGAGGTCTTGATTAACTTCAGTCAGTGAATGGGAGTAAAAGTGAATAGAAGGGAGACTTTAGTGATGGAAATGTAGAGGTCTGCTATTGACATAAGATCTTCAAGAATCCTAAGGAGGAAAAACTCAAATGCATGATCTTCTTGAATTCAAAGTTTAAAGAACATTGAAGAACATCATAACAATACTATAATCAAACATTCATCATAATACAACTATAAAAATATCATATGAATCATTCAATCATGAAAACTTCAATATAAGAGGAAACAAGATAGAATAAGAGAAACTGACTTATATTCATAAAAAATTCTCAAGTCTAGTACATAACCAGAGAACCAGTATGCTTAATCAAAATATTACAATAAGGGAGCCCAACTCAACCATTTGAACCCTTTAAATCTTTTGGAGAATGTATTTATAACAAAAAGGGAAGGAAATAGATAGAGGTGCAAGCTCACCTTCCTCCCATGGGATTCTCCAAATCAGTTATTCAATCTAACACCTATGTTAAAATATATTTAACAAATTGTTATAAAAAAGGAAACATGTAGGCAACCAATCCAACAAGATTTAAATGGCATTGCCTCCCTTGATGTGCATCCCTTTCCATGACAAGTGTCCTGTAGAGGTTGTATGTTGTCATCATGTTGCTACCTATGATCTTCGATCTTCTCCACATCATCATCCACCCAAAAGAGTGATAATTTCGAACCCCTTGATTCTAGGTGTCAGTTTGTAGCACCATTCAGTAGCGTGTTGGGTAGCGAGATTCTGTAGCGCCCTTGCAGAATACTCTACACATTTCGTAGTGCATATCAAACAGGCCTAGAGTTTCCATGGAACCGAGCTTGTATATCACTGTGTGAAATTTGGTAGCGCCACACTCCAAATCACTTCTGTGGAATTGGTAGCGTCATCGTTGAAATGGTCCAACAGATTTGGTAGTGCCCATCATCAAAACGAATTTGGTAGTGCCACTATGACACATCCCTGCAGAATTTGTAGCACCATTGTTAAGTTTAGCTTAAGAGATTTGGTAGCACTCCTATGTACTTCGGCTAGGAGCTTTCATAGCACTTTAGGTAGAAAAATGGCAGGACATGCTATATAGATGATTCTGCAGCGCCATGGCTATGGAATGTATGTGCTCTTTCTGCATGATGAGACTAGTCCTCTAGAGAGCACAAAGAGATTTGAGTTGATAGGTTAGAAGCCTGTAGATGCCTGTATAGGTGGAAAAAATTATGCATCCTTGATCACTTAATCTTGCAAAAAGAGACCATTCTAAAAAATGGAGCTTATATCCCCCAATTATTTCATAAACCTAGCACTCCTCCTTGTTGAAGGAGAGCTTCCTTCTATCACAACAACCTGTTTTTCCTTTGCAAGGATAGTCTTCTTGACAGCAGGTGTGTTATTCTTCACTATTGGTTTCTCTCTTTCAATGGCAGCTTCTACCAGAACATTCAAATTCCTCTGGGCCAATTCATCCTTGAAGTGTTTCAATTCGGCCTTGAGTTTTCTATTTTGAGACTGAAAGCCTATGTTTTTCCTATAGAGGTTCTTAAGTTTCTTATGGAGAGGCTTGGATCTTCTTGCTGCAAATATTGCCAAATCAAGGGTGTTGTTATACATATCCATAAGTTCCTTCATCTTAATTCTTTCAGATAAACGTTCTACTTTCAAACGAGCAACCTCCTTCCTAGCCTCCCTAAGTTATCTAATCAATATTTTGAAGGTGTAATTTCTAGGTGGAGTGTTGATGTTGATAAACACAATAGGCTTCTTCATGGCTTCACCTTCATATTTCTGTTGCATACGGGCTCTATCTATCACTTCAATAGGATTCTCAATGCCTTTTCCTTTATCTTTATTTTTCTTTAGAATTGAAACCTTGGGTAGGACTTGTGCTTCAACATCCCCCTTGAGAGTTGATTATCAGGTAAAAGGATTCTTGACTTTTTTGCTAGCTGTTGGATAAGGTGAAGAGACATGCAATTTTATTCCCTTCTTAGTTGTGGCTTTAGTGGATGAAGGGACCTCTTCCAATTATGGTGCATGAGGAGGTGAAAAGTCTCTATGTGGATAATGATAAGCCTCTCTCTCTATTTCTTCAATTTCCTTGATGACCTCTTGGTCTTGAGTAGGGGATTTTCTCTTTCTTTTCCTGCTTGTTCCTGTTGGAGTAGTACTAATAGATGGAAAAGGAATTTTCATCTTTGACTGAGGAGTTGAATATATGTCCAACTTCATGTGAGAAGAAACAATGAAATGTTCCCAACGAATGTTCATCTTCTTCAATTCTACCATCACTAACATCTTGATCAATCCAGAGTGAAAAACACTAGTGTCCAAAACCTTGGAGTTGGCTTGGACTCTATCAGACATTTTCCCCATGCTCCTCAACAAGTAGAAAGGAAAACAAATTTCATCTTTACCAGTAAAATGAAGAAAAATCCTTATATGGTATTGGTATAACATATTAAACCTTCCCTCACATGTAAAGTATCGTTGGATGATCTTCAACATCTTGTCAAAATCTTCAACTAGATGATTTCTAGGCACTCCCTTAGACAAGTTGTTTGACTGATAATATGATTTGAGGAAGTCCTTGGAGAAGGAAGCATTTAAATTGATGGATTTAAACCATCTATCCCCAGTATTAGGAATCCATGTGGTTGTTGCAATAGAGGCTTTATACACCTCAAACTCTAGGTCCCCTACCTTAGTCTTAAGGCCATCAAAATGTAAGGCAAATTGCCTTGCCACTTCAGGATGTCCCCTCTGCATGTTTTGGAAAAATGAGAGGCAGCCCACCCTTTGAAAAACTTCCCTAACCATTGAATCTGCATCAAGTAGGTGCATGTCTGAGGGCTCAGTTCTGACCACAGTTCCTCCCTTGTGAGATTTCTTCTTCTGAGGTGTCTCCATAGTGAAGGTTATGGTATAGTGAAGGATAAATAAAAGGGATAAAAGGTTATGGTATAGTGAAGGCTAATGGAGAAAATAGAGGAAGACTTCAATTTAAAAATGATAGTGAATAATGGTTTCTCTCTCCTAAGATTCTCCTATAATTCACCTTGTTTTGACAGAACAATGTTTTGATGGATTTTGAAAGGTAGGTAGTGCAATTTCCCCTCCCCTTATTGTCTGTATATCTCAAGATGAAGAGTGATGATATAGTGAAAGTAAAATTGTTGCAAGGATCTTTGAATACCGGCAAGTAACACTCCAATCCAAATAGTAGGGAAAACAGGGGAAATGTAGAGGGGTTTCAGCAACGTTTTTCGGTAGCACAGTGCACACACAAGGAACAAGTGTTTGCACGGGAACTCAACACTTAGGAGAAGAATGAATTGGCGTCTTTGATAGCTGGAAACCAGGTGACAATGGTTGAAACTATGTGAGATGGAAATTATGGATGCAACGGGATGAAGGAGGGAATGATTTGCAGGATCGGTCACTACCAAAACTCAGGCAATAGATATCCCAAGAATTTGCTATGCAATGGAGGGAGCTCACGGAATAACTGGAGGAGTAATTGACAATTTGAGGCTCTGCAACCGGTTAGGTGACCACCACGACCACCTCAGCTTCCAAATCAGCCTTAGCAGTTGATCCTGTAGTGCTTCATGCAACTGGTCTGAACTAGTGGTTTTAGTAGTGTTGAGTTTGAGAAAATTCAAATCTTTGAAACTGTTAGCAAACTCATTAAAACCAAATCTTAGAATCCATATTTTAATGAACCATGGTGCTAAAAACAAGTTAGATCATGACCTCATCAAAAAAATGACAAATCATGGCAAGGAATAAAGGTCGAGTGCACTACAAAAAGTCCTAGTGAGTTGGCAGCACCCTTTTTCAAAAAGAATGATTTGACCCAACTTTAATCGGACATAGGGACAACATCGAAAGGATATAAAGGTATGATTGAAAATAGTGACATTTCAAGAAATGAAGGTCATGGGATAGGTTATGCTTGGTATCAAGTCATGAGGTGAGTCAAAACCATAAGCTATAAAATGATCCTAGGCTTAAAATCTATGTGAGGACCAAAAAATGAGCCAAAACCAAAGTCTTTATTTGTTCAAGCTGATCCAGGTGGATATCAGTGGCCACCCACCTTTTCCAAATGGCTCAAAACGATTTTCTGGCAATTTTGGCAATTTACTATTTTTAGCAGGTTTTAACTTCTGGGGCCATTTTGAGGGCCCAAATGAAGGTTTTTCGATATTGAGGTTCTCAATGATAGTCAAAGGAATAATT
>SNQJ01S0114205.1:7253-35510 GCA_010110895.2 Picea sitchensis | reverse complement strand
GGGAGGAATTGCGCCCTATTAGGAAGAAAATTCACTTCCTATTAGGAATTGCGCCTGAGAATCCTTTAGCAATTTTATACAAAGAGCATATCTATCTAAACGTAAACCTGAACTACAATTGATCTCCTAAATTGATGTAAGTTGAAGCGGAGGGCTTAACACACTCAACCAGATATATAAAGGTATATAAAAGAATAACACATTCAACCAAATATATATAGCTATATAAAAAAATAATTTTATTTTTATATAAAATAAATTCCATGCATATCCATTCCACATCTCAAAGATATTGCATTGGATACAATATGTCAACAAAGTTACATATAAAATATTGTGATTCATGATATAAAAATATTGAGCATTGGATACAATATGTCAACAAAGTTACATATAAAATATTTTGATTCATGGTATAAAAATATACATATAAAAATATTGAATTAATATGTCGTGTATCTAAGCACGATTATTCTAAACACATTTACATACAACATCAAATTATATACACATTCACAACTATTATTTGTATAAATGAGAATTTCTTTCTAAACAAATATTTTAACTAAAATATTAAATATTGTAAAATCAAAAGATGAATTATGATGTTTTTTTGTTAATCTGGAATTTTGCACAATGTCTTTCTCTGATTGTTAATTGAGGTGACTACACAGTACCTCCCAACCAACGCTAGAGGTATTATTCTTCTATCTTATCCCCCCAAGCTGCAAAGAGGTCACACACATAATTTCAAATCTGAAACAGTTAAAGCTTGCCCTCGCAAGGAGAGGTTTCTACCTCTTTGCGAATCTTGAATCCCAACTCACATAAGTAAACTAGTCATAAGAAAATTCAACAATATTTTAGTCATCCAGCAATAAGGTCCCTACTCTTTCTTTTCCATTATTTTTAGAAAAAAATTCACTTTGGCACTTGTCATCTCATGCACAATTAAATAATTTTTAGTAATTTAATTAAATATTATTCCACCCTAACTGTAACACCCATGTTTCCCCCAGCTTGTAATTAATCATAAAATAGGATTACCATGCTAAGACATGTGGATAGTGTAAATGTATTATTGTTTGAGTTGTCAATAACTGACTATGGAGGTGAAGCCTTGAAAGTACTGGCCATGATATCACTAGAAGAAAGAATGTGAAAACTATAAGAGAGGGTCATTATATCAATAACCCCAAATTCCCTTGAGGAGGATAATAAACCTCCTTCGGATCCCAAGGAGACAAATCAGTTAATGAAGAAAGGACCAGTGGTTGAATTATCAGCCACTCCCATGAATGGAAGCATGGCCAAAACTACAGAATGTAAGCCCGGAGTACCACTGGGTATGACAGACCAAGCTAACCGTAGCTCCCTTCTGACAGAAGGAACAGGATGGGTCGAGAACCATCCTGGAAGAAAGATATACAAATCGATAAGGAGAAGGCGCAGAGCTCCCTAGCGAATAATGAACAAAAGGTCGTGAGCTTGATGCTGAGTGAGCATCTGATAAAACCTCCCCGAGGTCATAATAGAGAAGGACATATTTGAACGTTTGCATAGAACAGAACTTGAGCAGAAGTTGAAACAGAGAAAGAGTCCTTGAGAACTTTGAGAGTTCCCTGGTGATATCATGGCTTGGCACGGGGGTGGCCAAAGTTCTAAGAATGAATGCCTATGAGCCTATGGTCGGGTGGAAGGATGAACACCCACGGTCAGTTAGTTGGCTATCACCTGTAATAGATAAGTAATCACATATCTTGTGTATTTAAGTGGTAATGTGAATTAAAGTTGGATATTCTATGAATGTTGCAGGGATAGATATGTTTGCTTAATGATTTATACTATATCCTGTTTTGGTGTCTGCTTGATTGTATAATTAGGCAAGTAGGAAATTATATGGATGGGATATGTTTTATACTCGTAAATGCTTGCGTCCTGTGGGGACTTAAGCTAGAGCAATGAATTGTGAGTTCGTCGACCTTGGGCATAGTTTCATGTACGCATATCAACCCTCCTAGTCATTCTGAATCCCTTGGAGGACGGAGTCTGTTAAATATAGGGAGAGATAGTGAACGCATGCACAGGCCCTCTACGAGGAAAATAGAGACCGAGAACCACTTAAGTCCTAGAGTTGAGGAATGAGCGTAAGGGGTGCACGGAAGGATTTTTCCAAGTGTTACGTCCAAGAGAAAGAGCGCAAAGCTCTTAAGCCTTCCAGAGCTAACAAATCTCGGGAAGAGTAGTGATATTGAAGTATCGAAAGGGAATGCTCCTTTGTTCGTATGACGAACGAATGAGAAACTATTCAGAAAGAGGCAAGGTTCGTTGTGATCATTGGATATGGAAAGAAGTGCGGGAGTTAACCCCTTGAGTACTTTGGACTTCGCGAGTTCAGCAAGCGGTGAGTTCATCATAAGGGAAGTAAAAATCCCCGAAGTCACGAAGTTAATCTGGATCATGGATCTTTGGATCCGTCGGGATCCTTCTCGACCATCCTATCTAAGAGATTCGGAGTCTGCACCTCGGGAGAGTCGCGTGTTGGAGTGACCCAAACCCTAAAGGCGAAGTTACATAGCACTTAGGAGACCCTCACAAAGTTACCAAATACTCTGCAGCTCAGTAAGGAGTTCTTGAGCGAACATTACCAAGAAGGCACACATATCCCTTTGAGGAATAGAAGGGATAGAGACCTTCGAGGTCCGAGCAGTTGAAGCTTAGAAGAGATAGTGCTAAGAGGGTACAAGAGGCGGACTTGTTCCAAGTCCTGAAGCTCGGGAGAGATAATGTTTTCAGAAGCGCAAATGAGACCCAACATCATAGGGCTCGCAGGAGTAAGTTCAAAGGTGAATCCTTTGAAACGTTTGAAATCTTCCAAGTCAGGGAAGAAAGCGAAAGCTCAGGAGGAGGAGAAACAGTGGCCATTGGATCGAGCACTGTGAATAACTTGGACCGTCAGATCAGAGTCCAAACAATGAGGAACGAGCATAGAGGAGATCATATCTGGACCGTTAGATCTGAGCGTGAGGACCAACAGTCGTTGGATCCCAAGGAAAGTACACGAGGTCTAACCCTCTGAAGGTGCACAGGAGAGTGGACTTGTCAACGTCTCGAAGTCCCAAAGTAATTTGGGACCGTCCATCGTCAAGGAGGACATCTAGCGTAAGATCCACAACTTCGGAGGTTTCTGTACAAGGAGGAGTACAAACAGCTGAAGTAAATCCCGTTCGTTGATCGCCAAAGGGATACGTGTCAGGAAATTGTATATTTCGGGTAAAATCACTCCGGAGAAATGGGTGCATAAGAGTTGAAACTCCCGAAGCCCGGAGAGCTGGAGTCATGAAGTAAATCTCAGCTGGCGGATCGAAAGGGAAACGAGGTAGATATTTGTTGTCCCCGGGTGAAGACCCAAAGTAAACGTCAACTGTTAGATCGTCTAAAGTAGATCTGAGTCGTTCGGTCTAGAGGACAGGTGGCGTGAATATATGGATTCTGAGTGAAGACCCGAAGTAAACGTCGACCATCATATCATCCGAAGTAAACCTCAAGCATCTTATTTTCAAAGTGAATCTGAGTTGTCAGATCAACAGCTTCGGAAAAATCCATTCGAGAGTTTCTCAGTTGAGATTTGAGATTCGTCAAGTCCGAAGTCCCGAAAATCCTAAGTGAACCCCAATCGTCCAATCAACCGAAGGAGATCTGAGCCGTCAGATCACCCAAAGTAAATATCAAGCGTTGGATCGCCAAGGTGAATTTGAGCCGTCAGATACTGTCTATTCAGGAGAAGTTAAGGTTTGAGAGTTGAGAATTCCGAAGTAAATATCAACCGTCCAATCAGCTGAAGTGAAGATGAGTCGTCAGATCGTCTGAAGTGAATATCAAGCATCCGATCACCCGAAGTGGATCTGAGCCATCAGATCTAGGGGAGACATGGAGAAAATATGAGAACTCTGGATAAATATATGAAGTAATTCGTAGCCATCCAATCTAAGGGAGATGTGGAGAAAATCTGTGGACTCTGGGTAAAGACCCAAAGTAATCCTCGATCTTCAGGACACGCGTTAGTGGATTATAGCCTTCGGATAAAATACATTGGGAACAAGGGTGAAGTTTGAGATTTGAGATCTCATAAGTCTGAAACCCAAAGGATATCTCGACCGTTGATAGAGAAGCGGGCCACGGGACTGTTAATCTAGTTGAAAGGTCAATCGCCCAGAGTAAAGGCAGGACCATTGATCCATTTGAAATGTCAACCACCCAAAGTAAAGGTAGGGTCATTGATTAGGAGGAAAAGTGTCCACAGATCGTCAACTCAAAAGATTGAAGTACGAAAGAGAGTAGGGTTTTGAGAGTTGAAACTCTCGAAACCCGAAATCATGAAGGAGATCTCATCCGTTGATTTTGCAAGAGGTCAGATCTGATCCATAGGTATGAGAGGAGCATATCTGAACCGTCAGTTTTCAAAGTACCGTCAAAGATCAGAGATGGACGGTCCCATAGAATTGCAGGGATAGGAGTTGCATGGACGTTAAAAAGTTGAGGGCAGGTCGCAATTCAAACCGTGGATTCGAAAAGAGGACATGTGGAGGCTCGAGGAGAATTGTGGGTCGAAAAGAAGTTTGATTCAAAATGTCTTTGGCCACGTTCGCAATCACGCGATCCTGTAAGGTCATCACACAAGGTCACATCAAGAGGGGGCTTATCCAGAAAAGGAGCTAACGCCCAGCACTCTGAGATTTCGCAGGGGAGCAAAAGGGAAGGTCGCAGGTGCCATTAAACTTGCACCAAGAAGTAGAAAGGTTCTATGTTTAATTACATAACGAGACCATCAAGGTATCAGAGAGTTGTTTGGCTTCAGAATCGGAGATCCTTGACCAGGAGGTCGAACTGGTTCCCTTACTTTCCAAATTAGAAACCATGAATGGAGATTTTATCCTTTAAGAAAAGAAAAAAAAATTATGCCCCATCGTGGGTGTGTTACAAATTGGTATCAGAGCATGGTTACAACACTTGGCCTACTTGGGCTCATGTACGATTCGCATAAGGAGGTATTTTTATTTGCATTTACTCCTTGAGGAGAAGGACTGCAAATTGAACCTGTGATTTTGGGAATTCTTGTTGAATTTAAATAGAATAATTTCTTTATCCCTTTATTCAAGTGATAACTACCCTTACCGGAGTAGGGATATACTAATTAACATTTATAATATGACTTGAATGTGGATAGATGAAGGTGGCAGGGTTTTGTCAAGAGCCGATGAAGCCCGAAGGACGGATGACCTAGTGTTCATAACACTGCTTCTAAGCATATGCGGTTGGAACTTCAGGCACTGATGATGGTGGATTATATAATGGTTAATACCTTTGTGGGCTTAAAGGAATCTGATAGGATCAGGTAGGATCCTTGGCAGTTATAGTTACTGCTTTATACTAAAATCGGAGTATATAACTCCTTATGACCAGAGAAAAGTAAGATGGGTAAAACCCTATGGACGCTGAGGAAAGAAGGTTTTCTTCCGACATGCTCTGAACAAATCTCTCACCACAGAAACCTAAATGATAAGGTTTTCTTACTAGACGTTGTTGCATAAAGAGGAAAGTGACCCTAGTTGGTTATTGCCTTGAGAAAAGGCAACATCAATATGAGATATGACTATGAGATTAGTCCTGTAAGTGACTGAAATATCAAACTAAAGGATACTAATGATAAAATTAAACTATCAAGTGAATGCATGAGGTAAAAAGGTTCAAGATATGCACCTACTTATACACGAATGTGTATACATGATCATAGGGATGATTGGAAGATCCTTGGGAAAAGGATATAGAAGCCTGATATATCCATGCGTGTGAATGACATGGAAAAGTTGCAAGCAATAAGCTAGCAGGATGAATACTTATCCATGTTTAATTATGCTTGAGTGCATAGGTTTAATGCATTGTGGAGCTTCCTAATATGAATCTTGATAGTAATACCAGTTAGGTATGAATGATATTAAATGTGCAAGTGATGCACATGTATGATGAAAGAATATAATTATAGATACAATATCTTTGCCTTGATGAGTTAAATATAAAGCAAGAATTGCTCGTGTCTAGAATAAATGGATACTATGGATGCATGGCTGACTCCATTCTGAAGAGTCATGAAAGTTCGGTTCCAAATAACATCTTGAGGGGGAATGTATTCCCTTTCCTTGGGAAATACTAATATACTTAGATAAAAAGGGTAAATGAGAAAAGATAATATGTTGTCATAATAAGAGACAAATGCTTATGCCTTTGAGAATCACATGAGAAGGATTGTGAACAATCCTTAGTTGGTTGATCTTAAAGGTAGAGATGTAGGTGGGTTGTGAAACATACCTATGACCACTATAGGCAGGTTTAGGATTATGAATATGGTTAAGTGCATCATGGATGTAAGTTAACAAAACCATAATATGTATGGATACAAAATTTGGGTACATGACAAAGATGCATGTTTATATTTGTTATGGGATATTTGGTAAACTGCTGAAGCTAACTCAAGGTTGAGGCCATCAAAAATAGTGATGGATATGCAATAAGGAAGTTGCATGCTAAAGGATTTCCATGTGGAGGAACTGTATGAAGACTCTGTTGGGAAAACAAAGTCACAACCTTAATGAATGCTGAGAATTAAGCAGTCATCCACAAGCTTATATATATACATATATACGAGAATCCTGGATTACATTTTGAAAAACATCATGTAATGAATAGAAGACTAATAAATGAGTATTGACCATTCTAATAATTGAATGGTAATGTGCAGGATGCACAGGTTCATGATCCATTACAAACAAAAATTTTCTATTAAATCATGTTGTTGTATTCCAAAAAGGTTAGGGCGAGGCCTAACCAAGGTTGCTCAAGGAAAAGAGCAGGAAGATCCCAATGGGGAGTGAATTGCAAAAGCAAAGAAAATACAGTGAGGCCTTGGAAATAACTCAATTGGGATGAAAATTCCCAGGCAATGTAGAAAGAATTTGAAGGGGAGAGCCCTCAATTATTTTATGTTGTGTACTTTTCTTTGGGATGAGAAAGCTAGTACACTGATGAAAGTAAATGTTTTGAAACCATAGTGATGATGGTTGTATTATTGTAGAAACAATTGAGAACTATTGTGTTGCAGTCATGAAAACATTAAGGATAATGTGATGAAGTGCATATAGATATGCTAGGACATGTCTGAAAATGTTTTATTAATTTAAATGCTATGGTACTTGCATTTTAAATTTACATGATGACTAATTTGTTTATGATGTATGTCATGTGTAGAAAGAAATAGATTGGAACTATTGAGAAAGGTAGTTTCCAATAATGAACAACCTCAATCAAAGGATGACTATGAGAAGGTTCTTGTTGAAAGATTGGTGAAGGGACTTTAAGAGTCCTCATGGAGCACCATTGATGGGGTAATATCAGAGGGGTACTAGTAGCCAGAACCGGTATAAAAATGTTTATGCCTATGTGGCACAAGGTATGAAGGGATTGGGTAAGAATCCCTTCTTAAATGTTTTACGGTCTTAATGTTATGTATGAAACATTGAAAGGCAGTTGTATGCCTTGGATACCCAAGTAGGGTATGATTCAGGAAGGAGAACCTAAATGATGGAGGTGTGAACCTCTGCTAGTAAAGACTGATTGTAATCCTCGGAAGAATTCATGAACCGATATGTCATGAATACATGGACCAATCAAGGAACGATTGGAAACAAAAGTGCTCATAGATAGCACATTGCATGGAATTGCTTCCAAGAAATGCATGTTTGCATAAAGGATAGACAATGCATTTCCATTGAGGAAGGAGGACATTCCAACATTTCTACTTACATTGTATAGGTGTTAGAGAAAACCAAATTGGGTGGCCATGAGTGTTGGCACCCTGGTTATTAATGAATGAGGAATGCTTAAAGGCATTCATGTGAAACTTGTAGTTTCATATGTACTGAATTGGAATTGTGATCATCATGTAGCCAAAAGCATAGTCCTGCTGCAACAATGAATGGGAATGAATAAACCATATGGTGAAAATCTTGGCTAAGCTCCAACGCACCATGACAAAGTACTTGGCGTAAAGTGTGGGAAACTTAAAATCAATGCAAAGGTGCATTGGGTATGAATGTGGCCACGAACGTTGGCACATTCATTAAGGTCAATTGATATTTGAATTACATTCTGAAAAATTTGGTAGGCTGAAATGATGCATAGGTAAGGGATGATGTATCATTTTTTCTTTGTATCCTTAAAATAGATGTGATGAACTGTTATTATGCATGGTTTTGAATATAGATATATATACATGGACGCATGAGAGACTAACAATTTTTTTGGATGAGGAAAGTTGAAATTGCAGGAGGAAATGGGTGTTGGATATGGCAGTGTTGTAAGCCTATAAGGAATACCAATTATCGACTGATCCAAACTGCAAGGAATGGTATTTCCTTTTTGATAAAGTGAATTTGATTGTTAGTATACACAATTCTGAAATTGTTTGTGATGACGTTATAAAGGTGCAATAAAAATGTATGTGCATGGAAAAACTGACAATTTGTTTGGATGATTAAAGTTGAAAGTGCAGGAAGCAAAGGGGTCTTGGATATGGCAGCGTTGTAAGCCCATAAGGAATACCAATTTCCTGATGAGCCAAACCGCTATGGGAAGGTGAAAGGAAAAGATATCTAGAGAGTGCAAAGATGAGAGATTGAACTCTCGGGTTCGAGGAAGAACTGTGAAAAAGAGTATGTTCTGATCACAGGAAATAGAGACTGACTCGGGAGAAGGAGAGTAACATTCATCCCTATCTATGATTGAGTTGGGAGAAGGAGAGTAACCTTCGTCCCTAACTATTTATATGCCAGGAGAAGGAGAGTAACCTTCGTCCCTAACTTTAGTTGAGTCGAAAGGTTGTCAAGATGTAAAATTATGAAAAATGGCTATTGTTGAGCCATGAGAATCCCGTGGTAAGTCATGATCACCTAGAATATATTGTGTTGAGGTAACACAAGCTGCAAGGACACCTTAACAGAGAAATTATGAGGGGCACCTCGACTGTAAGACTCAATAGAGTCTCTGGAATTCTTCATGTGCGAGAAAAACATTGGCAAGGCAAGATGGATCACCCGAGGGACTGTATAGAAGAGAAGGGGATGCCTGAGTTTGGGCTTGGAGAGTGAGTCATCGCAAGGAAGAGGAGACCTTAATAGTTCTTGTAAACTATTGATTGGGATCATGCACATGATGGGTAGTTCTTCCTGTGCAAGAAAACCTTGGAAAGGCAAGATGGATCACCCGAGGGACTGTATATCAGAGAAGGGGATGCCTGAGCATGGGCCTAGAGGGTGAGTGACCGAAAGGAAGATGAAACCATGATATTTCTTGTAAAATATTGAATCGGGATCATGCACCCAATGGGTATGTCAAGGAAAAAAAATGATCCTGGATAACAAAACAACCACGTGGATACAAATCCACAAATTGCACAGATAATTATTGTGCTAAGATTATGAAATTTCCCTAGAAATTTGTATCCAATGTTTTCGCATAAGACTATGATTAACGTGCTTGTTGTCCAAGAATTATTGAAAGCAAGTGACCAAGATTAAAGGTCTGAAAAAGGACATGACCGAGGAAGAAGGATCAAGATTTCTGAAACAGTTGAATGAGAAAGGCAAGACAGGTGTTTTTGAGAAAGAACGTCGAGGACGATGTTCCTTTAAGGGGAAGGGAATTATAACACCCCTGCTTCCCCCAGCTTGTAATTAATCATAAAATAGGATTACCATGCTAAGGCATGTGGACAGTGTAAATGTATTATTGTTTGAGTTGCCAATAATTGATTGTGGGGGTGAAGCCTTGAAAGTATTGGCCAAGATATCACTAGAGGAAAGAATGTGAAAACTATAAGAGAGGTTCATTATATCAAATAATCCCAAATTCCCTTGAGGAGGATAATAAACCTCCTTTGGATCCCAAGGACATAAATCAGTTAATGAAGAAAGGACCGGTGGTTGAATTATCAACCACTCCCATGAATGGAAGCATGGCCAAAACTGCAAAATGTCAGCCTAAAGTACCATTGGGTATGACAGACCAAGCTGACCGAAGTTCCCTTCTGACAGAAAGAACGGGATGGATCGAGAAACATCCTGGAAAAAAGAGATACAAATCGATAAGGAGAACGCACAGATCTCTCCAGTGGATAATGAACAGAAGGTCGCGAGCTTGATGTTGAGTGAGCATCTAATAAAACCTCATCGAGGCCATAACAGAGAAGGAAATATCTAAACGTTTGCAGAGAACAGAACCCGAGCAGAAGATGAAACAGAGAAAGAGTCCTTGAGAACTATGAGAGTTCCCTGGTGATATCATGGTTGGGCATGAGGGTGGACAGAGTGCTAAGAATGAATGCCTCTGAGCCTATGGTTGGGTGGAAGGATGAACACCCACAATCAGTTAGTTGGCTATAACATGTAATAGATAAGTAATCGCATATCTTGTGTATTTAAGTGGTAATGTGAATTAAAGTTGGATATTCTATGAATTTTGCAGGGATAGATATGTTTGCTTAATGATTTACGCTGCATCTTGTTTTGGTGTCTACTTGATTGTGTAATTAGGCAAGTAGGAAATTATATGGATGGGATATGTTTTATACTTGTAAATTCTTGCATCTTGTGGGGGCTTAAGCTAGAGCCACGAACTGTGAGTTCGTCGACCTTGGGCATAGTTTCATGTACTCATAACGACTCTCCTAGTCGTTATGAGTCCCTTGGAGGATGGAGTCTGTTAAATCTCAAGAGAGATAGTGAACGTATGCACAGGATCTCTACAAGGAAAATAGACATCGAGAACCACTTAAGTCCTAGAGTTGAGGAATGAACGTAAGGGGTGCACGAAAGGATTCTTCCAAGTGTTACATCCAAGAAAAAGAGTGTAAAGCTCTTAAGCCTTCCAGAGCTAACAAATCTCGGGAAGAGTAGCAAGATTGAAGTATCGAAAGGGAAGGCTTCTTTGTTCGGATGACAAATGAATGAGAAACTATTCGGAAAGAGCCAAGGTTTGTTCTGATCATTGGATACGGAAAGGAGTGCGGGAGTTAACCCCTTGAGTCCTCTGGACTTCGCGAGTTCGACGAATAATGAGTTCATCGTAAGGGAAGTAAAAATCCCAGAAGTCCCGAAGTTAATCTGGATCGTGGATCTCTGGATCCGTTGGGATCCTTCTCGACTTTCTGATCTAAGATATTCAGAGTCCGTGCCTCGAGAGAGTCGTGTGTTGGAGTGACCCAAACCCCGGAGGAGAAGTTATAGAGAACTTAGGAGACCCTCAAAAAATTACCAAATACTCTACAACTCAGTAAGGAGTGCTTGAGAAAACGTTGCCAGCAAGGCACATATATCCCTTTGAGGAATAGAAGGGACAAAGACCTTCGAGGTCTGAGAAGTTGAAGCTCGGAAGAGATAATGCTAAGAGGGAAGAAGAGGCGGACTTGTTCCAAGTCTCGAAGCTCAGGAGAGATAACTTTTTCAGAAGCGCAGACGAGACCCAACGTCACATGGCTTGCAGGAGGAAGTTCAAAGGTGAATTCTTTGAAACGTTTGAAATATTCCAAGTCAGGGAAGAAAGCCAAATATCAGGAGGAGGAGCAATAGTGGTCGTTGGATCGAGCACTGTGAAGAACATGGACCAACAGATTAGAGTCTAGACAATGAGGAACGATCATAGAGGAGATCATATATGGACCATCAGATCTGAGCACAAGGACCAATAGTCGTTGGATCTAAAGGAAAGTGCACGAAGTCTAACCCTCTGAAGGTGCACAGGAGAGTGGACTTGTCAACGTCCCAAAGTCCCAAAGTAATTTGGGACCGTCCATCGTCAAGGAGGACAAGTGGCGTAATATCCACAACTTTGGAGGTTTGTGGACAAGGAGGAGTACAAACAACCGAAGTAAATCCTCGTCGTTGATCGCCAAGGGGATATGTGTCAAGAGATCGTATATTTCGGGTAAACGCACTCTAGAGAAATGGGTGCATAAGAGTTGAAACTCTCGAAGCCTAGAGAGCCAGAGTCCCAAAGTAAATCTCAGTCGGTGGATCGAAAGGGACACGTGGTAGAGATCTATTGTCCCCTGGTGAAGACCCGAAGTAAATTTCAACCGTCAGATCATCCGAAGTAGATCTGAACCATCAAGTCTAGAGGACAGGTGGCGTGAATCTGTGGATTCCAGGTGAAGACCCAAAGTAAACTTCGACCATCAGATCATCCGAAGTAAACCTCAAGCGTCGGATTGCCAAAGTGAATTTGAGTCATCATGTTAGCAGCTTCGGGAAAATACATTCGATATTTTATTAGTTGAGATTTGAGATTTGTGAAATCCGAAGTCCCAGACATCTGAAGTGAATCCCAATCGTTCGATCAACTGAATCAGATCTAAGCCATCAGATCACCTGAAGTAAATCTCAAGTGTTGGATCGCCAAGGTGAATTTGAGCCATCAGATATTGTTTATTCAGGAGAAGGCAAGGTTTGAGAGTTGAGAATTCTGAAGTTTGAACTTCCAGAAATCCGATGTAAATATCAACTGTCTGATTAGCCAAAGTGAAGTTGAATCATCAGATTGTCTGAAGTGAATATCAAGCGTCAGATCACCCAAAGTGGATCTGATCCGTCAGATCCAAGGGAGACATGGTGAAAATCTGAGAACTCAGGATATATATTCGAAGTAATTCATAGTCGTCCGATCTAAGGGAGACGTGGATAAAATCGGTGGACTCCAGGTAAAGATCATAAGTAATCCTTGATCGTCAGGACATGTGTCAATGGATAATAGACTTTGGATAAAAGCCATTGGGAAAAAGGGTGAAGTTTGAGATTTGAGATCTCAGAAGTCCAAAACCCAAAGGAGATCTCGACCATTGATCGAGAAGAGGGCCACAGGATCTTTGATCCAGTTGAAAGGTCAACCGCCCGAAGTAAATGCGGCCCGTTGATCTAGTTGAAAGGTCAACCACCCGAAGTAAAGGCAAGGTCATTTATTAGGAGGAAAAGTGTCCGCAGATTGTCAACTCGGAAGATTGAAGTACGAAAGAGAGTAGGGTTTTGAGACTTGAAACACCCAAAACCTGAAATCACGAAGGAGATCTCGTCCATTGATTTTGCAAGAGGTCAGATCTTATCCATAGGTATGATAGGGGCATATATGAACCACCAGTTTTTGAAGTACCATCAAATATCAGAGATCGACAGTCTTGTAGCATTGCGGGGATAGGATTTGCAAGGATGTTAAAAAGTTGAGGGCGGGCCTCAATTCAAACTGTGGATTTGAAAATACAACACATGGAGGTTCGAGGAGAATTATGAGCCAAAAATAAGTTTGATTCAAACCTCCTTTGGCCATGTCTGCAATCACGCGGTCCCGTAAGGTCATCGCACAAGGTCACATCAAGAGGGGGCTTATCTAGAAAAGGAGCTAACGCCCAGTACTATGAGATTTCGTAGGCGAGCGAAAGGGAAGGTCGCGGGTGCCATTAAACCTGCACCAAGAAGCCGAAAGGTTCTATGTTTAATTACAGAACGATACCATCAAGATCTCAGAGAGTTTTTTGGCTTCAGAATCGGAGATCCTTGACTAGGAGGTCGGACTGGTTCCCCGACTTTCCAAATTAGAAACCATGAATGAAGATTGTGTCCTTTAAGAAGAGCGAAATTTTTTATGCCTTGTCGTAGGTGTGTTACACCAACACATGTCACACTTTCCTCAATTTGCACATGTTTATTTCCTTTTTAATAAAAATAATTATGCATTTTCCCTCACACCCACAATTAGTTCCTAGATTTTCTCCTAGTTGTCCCTTAGTTCCCCAATTTCTCCTTTATTGTGTCTCCTAACTACTTTACAGTTGGAGTTTAATTAGGAATCTTCTCTTAGTTAGGATTTATATTCTAGTTTGACTTAGGATTCGAACTCTATGTTGACAAACCATTCTCTCATGAATTATCTCTTTTAATTAAAATTTTCATTTATTAATTTCTTTAAATTTTTATTCATATTATCCCTTTACTAGTTTTTATTAGTCTAAATTTCTCTTAACTCATTTCTATAACTTGTTTAGGAAAAAACATTTAGACTTAATTTTTTATTATGTTCTCGTTCATAAATTAATATAAAATTATATAAATTCATATTCTATTTTCTATCAATTCTAAGTAATTGTTTTATTCTCTAAGGTCTTCTAGATTTTTATTAACTCATTAATCTATTCTTGCGACGTGTCCTTCAAGATGCACCTACATGCTCTAAGGGTGCCACCCTCCATTTGAATTTGTTTCGAATTTGTCTAATGCTTGGAGTCAATACTCCACTTCTTAATTGATGCAACACCCCTAGCTCATCGGGTTCTGCGTGACCTCCCAATCTTTGGATCTTTCTACTTCCTTGAGCTGTAGTGGCTCTTTAGTTCCCACTAGAACCTTAGCACATATAACCATAGGACCATCTTAGAAATTATGCCTATGCGAACAAGCACTAGGCGCGAACCTTCGCTCCATGTGACCAACCAGCGTGATCACAACCTTTACCCGAAAGGGTGTCTTCGAATTTCACGACTTCGTGATTTTTGTTGTGAGTCCCTCTGATTCCTTTGACTCTCGAAACCCCAAAATGGGATAACGGATATTTATCTCCTCCCTTATGCCTCAACCATGTGACCTTAGTCATGTCTTTGGATCCACCTCCGAGCACGTCGGGATTTCGTGCCTCATGAGTTCATGATGTGACTCCTGTCTTGTCTCCCAAAGTCCGAACTCGTGACTTCCTTGTTTACAGATCAACGGTCTGGATTCCTGCTCGATCTGACGGTCCATATTGTGTCGAAATTTCTTATATCAGGATTTCGCAACTTAATATCTCCAAGTCACGACTTTCTGCACACTATGATTCTCGAAATGTCAAAATTCAAAACCACAAGATCAATGGCTCCCGTTGATTCGGATCTAACGACGACTATTTATCCTGAGATTGCGAGTGTTAAAAGACACTCATCCTTAACTTCTTCACTGATCCACTGGATCCAAAGGTCCACGAAGAATCTATAGTTCTCCCTCTAAGAATTTCAACCGTCCGTTCAGACCTTTGACAAACCTTGCCAAATGACTTGGCGCCCTTCCTTCTAAGCTTTCCTTTTGTGAAATGACTTCGAACCTCGTCTTCCCTTCGAACTCTTCGAAGCCTCTATCCTTCTTGAGCTTGGTTCTTGATGAAAACTCAAGGATCCTACGGAATTCTTGTCCGCACTCTTCACGGCTTCAGGATAATATTTGATTATCTGAACTTCTCAGTTATGTTCACTCTTTGCGACAAAATCGCTTCAACCATTCACTGGGTTGGAAAATTCTAAGACCTCAACTTGGTTGTGCACACCTTGCACGGCTCTGTGCTATCCTTGCACTTCTACTAGTATGAAAAAACAACGGTATCTCTCCTGATCTTATCTGAGTTAAAAATCAGAGTCTTGTCAATGCACTCTTTGTGGACCTTCACTGCACTCCTTGCAGGAATAATCAGGAAGAGAAACAATTGAAACTCATACTCTCCCTCTCACATACTTCATACATTCAACATGAAATCATACACATACACGATATTGAAACAAATGCATAACAGAGATTGAAATTAACTATAAACATACCATTCAATCAATGTAAACAGAATTCATAAACACCATGAAGTTGGATCAAAGCTTCCTTATATTAATCCAAGTGCATCTGTACATGGGTCCTATAGCAACAACTATCTGCTCATACAAGTTTACAATCTATGTTCTTCTCTGCTCTCTCTTTCTCTCTTCCATCTACTCTTACAATTGAGAATAATAATACAATACCATACATACAAGGGATCTTTCTAGAGTTTTCCCTCCTACAGCCTCTAGCTATTTAATCGAATTAAAGCCTACATCTGCTTTACATTCATTACATTAATTGCCTCCAACCGACAGATGAGAGAAAATGCTCAATATCTGTGTTACAATCTCCAAACCATAAAAGCAAAAATATATTTTCCAGATATTACATTAATGCTTCATCTTTTCAAATTCAAAACATCCTCAAAACGTGCATTGGTGCATATCTAGCTGTCCTTCCGCTTTTTCACTTGCTTACGATGCCCCTGCATCATACTCCTCTGGCTGAAAAATTCATGGACTCCTGTTCATGAGCTCTTGCACTGTATGTCCATGTTTCTGGATATCTTCTTCACTTTCCCAACTAGCATATTCAATCAAGTGTCCCTTCGACTTTACCAAGTATTCAAAATATGTCTTCCTTTGGGTCTTCTTGCTAACTCTCTGATCAATGATCTTTTCTATCTACGACTTTTCAGCTACAAGCAATTGTTTGACCCACTGAACTTCCTTTTGAGTCTCTGCTCCTCTAGCTTCATCTTCTCTGTAAGGATACAGATCTACTATGTTGAATATGGGTGATATGCCCACATCATCTGGCAATTCTATCTCATATGCATTTGCCTCAAATTTTCTCAGAATCTTACACGGTCCTATCTTTTTCATTTTCAGCTTGTTATATATTCCTCTTGGGAATCTCTCTTTCCTTAAATGCGCTAATACCAAATATCCCACTTCAAACTGAAGTTCTCTTCTGTGTTGATCTACTCTATGCTTGTATTCCTGGTTAGAATTTTGCAACCACTCTTTGATCTTACTTTGGAGCTCCTACATCTCTGCTGCAAAATATTCCGCTCCAACACTTCTGAACTCGCTCTGCTCTAAGTCTCACAACTCAGATACTCCCCTTGGTTGCATTCCATACATTATCTGGAATGGGCTCTGTCTTGTGCTTTTGTTAGGTGAGTCATTATATGAAAATTTTGCTCGCGGCAGAATCTGATCCCACTGACTGTGATGTTTAGCTACTAAACTCCTCAATAACTTTCCCAAATTTTGATTCACTACCTCAGTCTGTCCATCCATGTGAGGGTGATATGTTGAGCTAAAAGATAAATTCGTCCCCATCTTTTTCCATACTATCCTCCAAAAATGACCAACAAATTTGGTATCTCGATCCAAAACAATACTCTTGGGTAAACCATGAAGTCGAACAAATTCTTTAAAAAACATATTTGCAGTGTGTGCATCACTGGTTTTCTAACATGGAATAAAATGTGCCATTTTTGAAAATCTATTGACTACCACGAATATGGAATCACAACCTCTATGTGTCCTCATCAGTCCTAACACAAAATTCATTCTTACTGCATCCCACGGCCTCTCTAGTACTGACAATGGTTTATATAACCATGTATTCTATCTTTTCCCCTTTGCTTGATGGCAAATTCTACATCTGTTGGCAAAATTCTTCACATATGTTCTCATCCCTAGCCAATAATACAAACTGTTCAGTTGCACGAACATTTTTTCATGGCCTAAATGTCCATCCAATCCTCCACTATGTTTTTTTCCTTCAGAAGATTCTCTCTCATGGAACTCTCCGGGATATAGAACTAATTTCCTTTGAATAGAAATCCATCCTGGATCAAATATTCAACCCATTAGCTTCTATCTCTCATAAAATGATTCTCACATGCTTCATAAGCATCCCTAAAATCTGAATCATCTCTGTACACATCCTTAAGGCTATCAAAACCTAAGGTCTTCACACAAAACTCTTGCATAATCAAACATTTCTTGCCCAATGCACCAGCAACCTTGTTAGAAGTTAAAGAAATATGCTTTATAAGAAAAGTAAAGTTCTACATAAATTCAACCCATTTTGCATGTTTCTGGTTTAGTTTCTCCTGTCTGATTACGAATTGTAAAACATGGTTTTCGTTGTACAAAACAAACTCTTTCGGAACCAAGTAGTGCCTCCATTTCTTCAGTGCTTGTATGACTACATAAAATTCTTTATCATACGTGGAATAATTCCTTTTGGCATCGTTCATCTTCTCACTGAAGTATGCAACTGGTCTATTGTCTTGACTTAAGACTGTTCCAATCACAAATCCACTTGTGTCACATCTCACCTAAAATTTCTTACTAAAATATGGAAGAACCAAAACTGGTTGTCCAATTATCTTCTCTTTCAACAACTTGAAACTTTTCTCTGCTTCCTCTGTCCAATGAAAATATTTATGTCTTTTCTTGACTGTGTCCATAATTGGCACAAAAATTCCACTAAAATTTCTGATGAACTTTCTGTAAAAATTGGCTAATCCATGGAAGCTTTTGACTTCAAATATATTCCTCGGCGACGGCCATTCTTTGATCACTTTTACCTTCTCAGGATCCATCTTCAACTCATTCGAAGAGATGATGAACCCCAAATAAATGAGTTATGTCTTCATGAAAGAGGACTTCTTCAGATTTATAAACAACTTCTCTTGCTACAACCTCCTCATTACCAGAGTTATGTGTCTCAAATTCTCTTCCTCAATCTTACTGAAGATCCGTATATCATCAAGATACATAATTACAAACTTTCCAATGAAATCTTTCAAGACTTCGTTCATCAATCTCATGAAAGTACTTGATGCATTTTTCAAACCAAATGGCATGAAAATCCATTCATACAGTCCTTCATTTGTATTGAATGTTGTCTTCCATTCATCACCTTCCCTCATTCTAATCTGATGATATCTGCTTTTCAAATCAATTTTTGAAAAAAACTTTGCTCCACTCAAGAAATCCATAAAGTCATCCATACTAGGTAAAGGGAATTTATACCTGATGGTGATTTTTTTTATAGCCCTCGATTCTGTACACATCCTCCATTCGCCATCTTTCTTTGGACTTAACATTGTTGGCACAATGCATCGACTCAATATTTCTATAATCAACCCTTTGTCCATCAAATATTGGACTTGTTTCTTAACTTCTTCATTCTCCCACGGCGTCAATCTATACGTTGCTTTGTTTGGTAAACTCGCCCCTGGTATAAGGTCAATGTGATGGCTTATAATTCTGATGGGTGGCAACGAACAAGGTAAATCGTCCACCACTATATCAGTGAAATTCTCCAGCATTTCCCGAATTTCCTCAGGTAGATCATCCATTGAAGTACTGGTCAAGATGACTCTAGGTTTCCTCATCACAACAAACTACATTTCTTCGTCCTTCTTGTAGTATTTCTTGATTCTTCTTTCACCTTTGTGTCTTCAATTGGAAACAACATGTGTGTCCTACCATTCTTATCCAAGGTATATTTTTTCTTTATTCCATCATGAAAAACATTTATGTCATATTTCCATCGTCTCCCCAACAAAAGATGACAAACATCCATGTGAATAACATCACATAAAATCTCATCTCTATATCCCCCTATCTTAAACTCAACTAAACATTGTTTAGTGACGGTTACCTGATGTCCCTTTTGCAACCATGAAACCTTATATGGGCTTGGATGTGTGATTGTCTCCAATTCCAACTTTTCCACCATCTCTGTGGATACTAGATTATCCGTGCTTCCATTGTCCACTATCACCTTTCATACCCTATCCTTGGTCTTGCAAGCAGTTCTAAACAAATTGTTCCTCTAGACTGGATTCTCTATTTCCTTCTCTGGCTTCAAGAGAATTTTCCGCATCCTTAAGGATCTTTCGCCTTCTGCATATTCTGCCTCAACATTTCACCTTTGTGCTTCTAAAATGTGAGCTTCCCCTCCTCCATCTCTTTTTCTATCTAGACATTCAAAATATTTGTGTCCGACCTTTCCACAGACAAAACACTTTATTTCACCTCCTCTGCCTCTTGCACGAGGAAAAGTGTTCATGTCGGCATATTTTCCTCCTTGTGAACTTCCTCCCCTTTATGGGTGATTACGAGGTTTCTTTTCTTCATCCTCGGGCTTTTGTACTCTGTCCTGGGAAATTGCTTTGCCTCTGCTCTGACTTCTGCCTCTGCCCCTTTGACCTTGCTTTCGGGCCAATTTTTATTCTTCCCTCAGAGTAATCTGATAATCATTTTTCAAATTTCTGATTGTCACCATGCTCATCTCATATTGAATTTCATATCTCAATCCATTCATGTATCTGGCGTCTTTTTCATCATCACTCTCTTGTCAACTTTCCCTGATGTTGAGTCTGTAAAATTCTTCAATGTATTCCTTCACTGTCATCCTCTTCTATCTCAAATTATTCACTCTTCTAAACAGATTAATTTGGTAATCTCTGGGTATAAACTTGGCTTTCATCTTGGCGACCATCCTGTCCCAACTTTTTATTCGTTGTTTTCCTTTCCAATGCCTGTTAGCCTGCATTTCATCCCACCATAGTGTTGCATGCCCTTTTAGTCTAGTGACAACATGTTTTACTTTCTTATCTTCTTTTATATCCTCATAGTCAAATTATTTATCCAGATCTCTAAACAAATCTAGTAGCTCCTCAACGTCTAAGTTGCCTTCATACATCAGGATGTCTGTTTTTTCTTTGGCCCCTATTCTTGCAACAACTTTGAATAGACGTTCTTCTGCAGCATCTTCGACTACAACTTCTTCGGCACCAGCCTCATTTTCTCTTTCAAACTCACTGATATATCAAGTATCAGTTGTTCGTCTCTGTGTTGTCTCCATAGCATCCAATCGAGCACGAAGTTCCCTCATTTCCCTTTCCACGAATGGATTGGGTAAAATTCTTTCTTGACGTCTTCTTGGTAGCATTGTTTCAATTTTTCCACGTAGAATTCAAACCACAAATTTCCTTTGTCTTCCCTCTACAGAAAACAAAAGTTGTTAGCTAGGTTATTATACCACCTGACGCAACACCCCTACCTCAGCAGGTTCTGCGCGACCTCCAGGTCTTTGGATATTTCTACTTCCTTGAGCCGGAGTGGCTCTTTAATTCCCACTGGAACCTTATCACACATAACAATGGGTCCTTCTTATAAGTTACGCATGTGCGAACAAGCACTAGACACGAACCTCCTTTCCACGTGACCAACCAGCATGACCACAACCTTTACCCAAAAGGGTATCTTTGGATTTCACAACTTCGCGATTCCTGCTGTGAATCCCTCTGATTTCTTTGACTCCTGAAACCCCGAAATGGGCTAACGGATCTTTATCTTTTCCCTTATGCCTCAACCATGTGACCTTAGTCACGTCTTGGGATCCACCTCCGAGCGCGTCAGGATTTCGTGGCTCGTGAGTTCGCGATGCGACTCCTGTCCTATCTCCCGAAGTCTGAACTCGCGACTTCCGTGTTTACAGATCAACGGTCCTGTTTCCTCCTCGATATGATGGTCCAAATTGTGTAGGAATTTCACATATCGGGATTTCGCAACTCAAGATCTCCAAGTCACGACTTTGTCCACACTTTGATTCCTGAAATGCCAAAATTCAAAACCACAAGATCAACGGCTCCTGTTGATCCAGATCTGACAGTTACTATTTATCCTGAGCTTGCAGGTGTTAAAAGACACTCAACCTTAATTTCTCCGCTGATCCACTAGATCCAACGGTCCATGGCGAATCGGTAGTTCTCCCTCTGAGAATTTCAACCGTCCGTTCAGACCTTTGACAAACCTTGCCAAATGACTTGGCGCCCTTCCTTCTGAGCTTTCATTTTGCGAAACAACTTCGACCCTCATCTTCCCTTCGAACTCTTCGAAGCCTCTATCCTTCCTGAGCTTGGTTCTTGATGCAAACTCAAGGATCCTAGGGAATTCTTGCCTGCACTCTTCACGGCTTCACGATAATCTCTTATTATCTGAACTTCTTAGTTATGTGCACTCCTTGCGACAAAATCTCTTCAACCATTCACTGGATTGGAAAAGTCTAAGACCTCAACCTGCCTGCGCACACCTTGCATGACTCTGTGCTATCCTTGCACTTCTACTGGTATGAAAAAACAACGGTATCTCTCCTGAGATTATCTTAGGTAAAACTTAGAGTCTTGTCAACACACTCTTTGCGGACCTTCACTGCACTCCTTGCAGGAATTCTCAGGAAGAGAAACAATTGAAACTCATACTCTCCCTCTCATAGACTTCATACATTCAACATGAAATCATACACATACATGATATTGAAACAAATGCATAACAAAGACTGAAATTAAGTATAAACATACCATTCAATAGATGTAAACAGAATTCATAAACACCATGAAGTTGGATCAAATCTTCCTTATATTAATCCAAGTGCATATGTACATGGGTCCTATAGCAACAACTATCTGCTCATACAAGTTTACAATCTTTGTTCTTCTCTGCTCTCTCTTTCTCTCTTCCATCTACTCTTACAATTGAGAATAATAATACAATACCATACATACGAGGGAGCTTTCTAGATTTTTCCCTCCTACAACCTCTAGCTATCTAATTGAATTAAATCCTACATCTACTTTATATTCATTACATTAATTGCCTCCAACCGACAGATGAGAGAAAACGCTCAAGCTCTGCATTACAATCTCCAAACCATAAAAGCAAAAATATATTTTCTAGATATTACATTAATTCTTCATCTTTTCAAATTCAAAACATCCTCACGACGCACGTTGGTGCATATCCATATGTCCTTCTTCTTTTGCGCTTGCTTACGATGCTCCTGCATCATTAACCTTTTGTGAGAATAAGGGCTTACTGAGGAATAAAGAATCTACCTTATTTCACGCCCCTCAAAAATCATCGTGAGTGACTGTCTCAGTCTTCTCTCATGGCATTGTGAACCTCTCAAGAACAAGGTAGTCATTAACCTCCAGTTCAATTAATGGTGGGAGTGCTAGTAGGCTGTGACAGGGATGCTTCCACACCTCTCCCTTATCTGTCGAATATTTGTGTATGACCCATTTACTCCATATGTGAGTCGTATTATAAAGTGTCACCATGCCTGCATCTACGGACAAAGATAATATTAATAACTCTTATACATGAAATCCATAACTGAAATCAACATAATACATGCTTAATAAAACAAATACTCATAATCAAAGTCAATAGTCCACTCCCTGAGTCAATCCAGAGTCCAAGGTTTTATGTCGATGCCATCAACATCCTCATCGTGTCATGTCTCCTACACACTGAGGAAACCTAATAATAATATCTATCAATGATATACATCAATATAATGAACATATCAAATTTCAATACTCAATGATGACCTCATTTTTAACTCATAAACCAAAGCAGTTAATCATAAAATATCATGTTTTAATCGAATCACTTTCTCACACGTGTCCTCAAAGAATAATCAATGATATGAAAATGTGATCATTAAAACTGGAAGTTACATAGCCTATTCATTATATTTATATTTGACAAAAAAATAAAAACCTATTTGGAAAACAAACATGCAAGTAAGCTATGCAAGTTTTCAATGTTCATTATTCATTATTTATTTTATAAAAATCCTAAAAAATACAAATTTTGAATATATATTTAAACACTAATGCATAATAATCTAAAAAAACACATTTCCAAAATATTAGATAGTCCAAAAATATATGGTATATACTAAATTTTGAAACTAAATACAAAATTTGAAAACATACACCTCAAAAAAAATTAACAACTTTGTACGTAACTCTGCAAAACTCATGTGTACAAGATCCATAAAATAAAAAATTTGAATGTGACACAAATGTACATGAATCTAATTCGCCCCAACTTTGTACATAACTCTGCAAAACTCATGTGTACAAGATCCATAAAATAAAAAAAATTGAATGTGACAAAATGTACATGAATCTAATTCGCCCCATATACATGCACATCCTCATCCCAGTTGACATAAAACACATGTATATATACATAAGAATTTAAAATTAAATAATAAAGATGAAATTGTACACACGGTACTAATTTAGATACATGGAAAATAATTTGCTACATAAAAAATTGAAAATCATATATGCATATTTGTACTTAAAAAACAATCGTGTGCCATTACTTGAGTGGGACAGTTTGAGTGAGATGGATAATATCAACATTACCCAGAATTCCCCCACTTCCATAAAAATTAAAGTTTTCTTAATAGATACTTAATATAAAATAAATTAATTCTATTGTACTTCAAACATAGTTTTAATTGAAAAGTTAGTGCCTACAAAATGTCTCCATGTATATATGAAAAAGGGATTGTTCCATACCCATAGTGCCTAGGGATGGAATCAACAAAATATCAATTTAAGAAAATTTTGTTCACATAACTTTATATATACACTTTTCTTCAAATAAAAATGAGAGAGGGGGTAAATGTACCCCATTTAGAGTATGTGACAAGTTATACATGTCTATACTCATTCCGATCCTAATTGATTCAATAATCAATCATTCATCATATGAGTGAATTATAGTTAATAAATATAAACAATTTTTCTTGCCACACATATATTTAGATAGAGAAAACATGTGCAAATGATAACCAAATTATTCTCCTAATATATTAAAACATAATCAATTCTTACACATATCAAACCCATAGCTTAATGTACATTTCTACAAGTGCATACAAATCTCATTCCTTTGACCTCATAGATGAATGGATCATGCCACCTATATTGATATTTCTTTGCATGGGCAATGAGGTATTGATGGCTCAACAAATCCAATTTTTTTAATCAAATTTATCAACAAATGCATCACAGGAATTGACTCAGTCTCTCTACCTTCTCAAACCAGCATTGATCCTTACAAACACTAATTGCAAGCTATCAACTATGGAAACTCTCACCTATCGACTAACTTGACATATTGTTTCCATCTCTAAGGGTAAAGCTACCACCTTAGGTGGGTTAGATAATAGGGGAGGTGAAGAATGAGGCAAAGAAAGATCCCTAAATGAATCGTTTTATTACATGTGTGGCCATTTCCAACACCATAGTATTTAGATGGAAGGTCTATGTAGTTCAGCTTCATATTCTCAAAAACATCAATGTAAATCATTCTAGTAAAATAATGTGGTATCTTGTCATCCGATGGAAACCTCTCATAAGCTATGAGGAATCGATCGTAAATATAGGGGAAAATGTGAAGATGCTTGATATATTTAACCTTCAAAATCATCAATTTTATCATGTCCTTGAAATTAAACATAAAAATGACTTGTTATTTAAATATGTGTACCTTTGTGGTAGGTCATTTACCTATGTCCATGAATTTCTCCTTGCATCTCCATATCAATTCAATAAACCCATTAGTGGTGGGCTCAATTTATTTACAAATGATAATAAATTTGCTAAGAAAATGCAAAACTATCTCCAAACTTTTTTTACTCTCGTGAAGGAGTTCCAATTACTTGAAGTCACCCTTCAATTTTTCATGGTGGGATGTACAAATCATGACCCTTGAGCTAATCCTAATCCCCTAACTAATCCCCACCCTTGGAATAAGCTTGGCCCTTAGAATTATCTCAATACTCGAAATGAACATAATACTTGGAATTTGAATGAGCATAAGCATTCAAATGAAAATAACCCATGCATCCAACCTATCATATCCCATAGGTACAAATACATAAATATAAAGAAGAACATAATTTTATGTATACATGCATACATACATATGCTCATATTCACCTACATATTGACCAACATAAGATAATGTTTTATGTTTGGATCATGTTCCCTCTACCAAGGTTCATGATCCAATGAATGGTGACATAACCAAGGTAATGGTTCAATCTGAAACCCTCTAAGGGACGGATGCTCACTCTAATGTAATGATCCACTATGAGATGCATATGAGAAAGGGACAAACGCTAACTTCAAAATCACGTTGAATAATTGAATGCATGGATACACTACAATATGCATGTACACATAATTATATTGACATAAATGTACATATCATATGCTTTTTGTTCACATGAGTTAATGGATGAATATGACCATCTCCTACTATTGTTAGATGAGGGTGTAAGACTAGGATGACTATCAATAACCTCCTGGGGGATTATTTTTCGAATAATAAGACAACATTATCGTTCCACATATAAATAATAACATAAATATCCATTATATTTTAGTTTTTCTAATATCTAGCATTAAATAAGGATGATATGATATTACACTAGGTCCCTCCTCTAGTATATGAATGGAAAGCATTCACTCAGAAACTACAAAGGGACTTCATTACAAAGGAAATGTTTTCGATGGATATTGTCATTTAAAGTAATTGTGATCTTGTATGCAATGTTGGATATGTTTGGAACTTAATGCCATAGGTGGAAACATGAGGAAAATTAGTCTATTCACATGATATTACATCCATAAATACTAGTTATGTAATTGGAATTATTGAGGGTTACTCATGGAAAAGAGAAAAAAAAAAAAACATAATAAAAAAATATGAAAACATAATCACCATAACATGATATATATTATATCTAATGTAAGAGAGTATTGTTTTGATATAAAGAAAAAAATTATTCCTAGTTAGCATAAAGGCTTTTATAAATCCATTTTTTCTTATATTTTCTAATAGAAATCATGTTTTCCATACTCACATATTCATTTTATGGAACCACATTGGTAAAGTTTTTTTAACATAGAATATCATAAACTATAATTTTGGGAGGTCAAGGTTTATTTTGTTTCCTCTATTTAAGCTATGAGAGAATTCTTCTTCGTGATTCAACTTACAACCTGTAAATATCTATGTTCTCTCTTACCTACTCTATATATGGATTTTGAATCATAACTTTGTCTTCTACATTACACCTATTTTTTGAGTTTTTTTTGGTATTCCTTGATGTATTCATTTGATCTCTAATGAAATGATAGTTGAACATTTGTTTCATATATCACTAGTGCATATGTCTCTACCATTTTCTATCTACGTAAGTATTATCAATGTCACAATAATATAATTACAACAATCTAAATAGAATTGAAATATGAATTCTTCACTATGTGGTATAATTTATGGTTTTTTAATTTTTACTTAATAACATAATGTTTTCTATGTTTTTTAGTCATTTTCAACTAAACAATTATGTTTTTACAATCGTACATAGATTTATCTTACTAATTGAGTATTAAATTTTGCATATAATGTTTTTATTTTTTTTTCTATAACATAATGTTTGAATCTTCCTAATGGCACCTTTTATTGAGGATTTATTGGATAATCTCCTATAATGAAGAGAGAATCTTTATTTTTTAATGTAATAGTAGTTATTGGTCTTAGATTATCATTATCATTGACTATAATATTTTGTCCAGGTTTATTTGTTTTTTGTTTAAGTTATGAAATGTTTCATATCCACAATTGAACAAAATCTATAAAGACCTATAATTTTCTATAACAAGTGTATATATGGATTTTGAATAGTAACTATAGCTTCTCCCTTACATTACATTTCATGATGGGTTTTATTTATTCCTTGATGGAGTTGTTTGGTTTCCAATGAAACAATAGTTGGTCATTATTTTCATAGATCACAAGTGGATTATGTATTTCTTATTTTATATGTAACTAACTATTATCAATCTCAAAAGGATATAATTGCAATGGAAATATGAATTCTCCAATATAGGGTATATAGTGTAAGGCTTTCAAATATTTAAGTTTGCAAGATAATATTTTTTGTTGCCATATTCAACTAGTTAATTATTATTTGACAAAAATACAAACAATTTTCCTACTAATTGAGTATTTGACACCATTATTATTTGAAAATCATACACATAATCGTTTAATAGTGTACGATGTTACATGGTCATGGATTGAAAAATAGTATGGTGTTATTTCACAAGAACACCAATTTGGGATCTTCTACTAAGCATTGTATAGATCGTAAGTCACCGAACAAAGAAAAATCCTCAAACAAATGAATGAGACATAACTACTCTCTTGTAGCTCATCCACAAAACACATTTGTAGCTTCCTCATGGAAATTTTAGAAAATTGACAAGAGTATGCAGATTAATGTTTGCAGAAAACCAATCATCAAGTGATGAGTCTCAAATGAATAAACAAGGCGAACCTATTATCTTCGATTTCATACACACAAGACTATTTTTTAAGCATCATTATGAAAATTTTGGACAGAATGTATAGGTAACATAATATATGTTTTAGAAATAATTTTTTTTAATATTAAATGGGCATGTAAACAAGAAAGACGATTCAAGCAAATGAAATATGATGTAAATATGGAGTATGTGTTGGAAGTACTAAAACAACTGAGAGGGGGGGTGAATCAGTTGTATGTGAGCTTAAACAATTTTAAGTCTGTTAAAACATTATTAATCTTTCTTCATGTGGTCATCAACAAT